>MDKI01288772.1:0-35191 GCA_005239505.1 Nicotiana paniculata | reverse complement strand
CTTGAAATGCTTCATTCACGACCATACCTTTAGCAATAAGGTCGTGAAAAATAAGTTGAAGCTTCTGAACTTGGGTTCCCACAGTTTTGCTGTCAATCATTTTATAGTCTAGAAACTTGGCAACCACGAAATTCTTCAAGCATGCATCTTCTGTTTTGTACTTCTTCTCAAGTGCTTCCCATAATTATTTCGAAGTATTTATCGCACTTTACACATTGTACAAGTCATCCTCTAAAGCACTTAAAATATAGCCTTAGCAAAGAAAATCTGCCTGCTTCTACGCCTCAACAATCATGAACTTTTCATTGTCCGGCATGTCCGCCGAAAGCACTGGAGGCTCTTCACTAGTGAATTTCTGCATACCAAGTGTGGTAAGCCAGAAGAACACCCTTTGCTTCCATCCTTTGAAGTTGGTTCCAGAAAATTTCCCCGATTTTTCTGTCGGTGGAACAGCAGTCCGGCTTGACGAGGCTATCGTCGTTGCCGCAACAGTCGAAGAAGAATTTCCGTTATCAATTGCCATTTCTCACTGTCAACAATAGAAGAGTTCAATCAATGGCAAAACCAGAACAGTAAACAATACTGTAATCAATAATAAACAGTATGTACAATAAATAAAAACCGAAGTTTTTATATACTGTTTCACAGAAAATGATGAAGTTTTTATATTCTTCAAATCGTTTTTCTGAATTTCAAAACTCTGATGAAGTTTTTATATCTTCAAATCAGAATAATAAAATTTAGAAGGAGTAGAAAACACACATGTTTTAATCTCCACAAATAGAATACAGAAAATAAAAAATAATAATTTCCTTAAGATTGTTAGTAATCTGTATTGCTGTAATATAAAACAATAAAATTTATGTAAATACAGAAACAGTGAGAAACCTTACTAGCGCGGGATTAGCGCGCCGCGCTAGTAGAATTTACCAGGGACAGTGAGAAACCTGACTAGTGCGACCACTAGCGCGTGTTGAGCGCGGGCGCTAATCCTGGCGTCCTTAGCTTTTCTTATGGAAAAATAATATAAGCATAAACCGAGCCCACTGAATACACAGTGTGTCCTTAAGGAGATTATTCCCCTCAAGTACCTGAGGTTTTGGAATATATCCTCCCAGGATAGAACGATTTAACTCACCAGCGTATCGGTACCAAAAACTCCGGTGATAAGCGAACCACTTGATGGTCGTAAAACGCACTGAAATAGTTTTGTGCAGAAGAAGAAGAATAAGAAGAAGAAGATCGGAAAATTTAGTAAGTAAAGATTCTGGGATTCAAGGCATATTTATAGCCAATTTAGTATTGTTTCTGAAAAGGTTTTGCAACCTTTCAGAACAGTCATAGTTGTTGGAACATGTGTGAAGATTGCGGGAAATTAAAAACGGATCGGTCCTTTGTCTAAAAATATTAATCAACATATTTATAGCCAATTTGGTACTGTTTCTGAAAAGGTTTTGCAACCTTTCAGAACTTCTGAAAAGGTTTTGCAACCTTTCAGAACAGTCATAGTTGTTCAGGTGTGAAGATTGCGGGAAAACTAAAAACGGATTTAAAATAATCCGAGAAAGAAAGATGGATCGGACCTTTGTCTAAAAAGATTAATCAATCAATCTTTAACCGAAGCCGAAGCCGGAAAAAAAGCGAGCGAGCGACGACGACGGCGCGAGGCTTGCCTTCTTCTCAACTCTTTAAGAACTAGAAGAAGAGCTTCTTTATATATACACATAAATTTTATTTCGTTCTTCTAATGAAGGACAAAGTGCACTAATTCAAAATTTCACTTCCCTCCATTTCTTTTTCCACCATTTTCCATTCACTCTTAGACCAACAGCAGGTTCAAGACTTCAAAGACTTCAAACTTTGGACAATTTCTTGATATTTTTTTTTAGAAGTTTTCTGGGGAAGTGTCTGATGAACAAATATACCTTTTTGTATATTTAAATATTCTTAATTTTAGTATTCCCATTTCGACCTTAATTATAGGCTTTTATACCATTGACATGAGCTATTGAAGCAAGAAGATTTTAAAGGTAACTTGGATATATTGTTTAGTAAGTATTTCTGTAACTTACCTTTCTAGAATGTATTTTCTTTTTCACATTTTGCATCCAGTGAAAAATGATCATATCAAATGAAAATAATTGAATGCCCTTTTACCCAGACAAAAATTTCGAAATAATAGCCGCATATAACATGACGTTAATATAACTGTATTTACAAATATAATTGGTTTTGCTTTTTCTTAAAAACGATCGCCCACCTAGTGCTATATTAAGATAAAATTGACCGAGGAAATGATAGTTAAAAAAAACTGAAAATGCAGAAGGTTTTTTTTTTTTAGAATTTAAATATAGAGCCGACAACATCTCAGATTTGCACTCTTGGAAGCTTCTTCAAAAGTTTCTGTTAATATTTTCTCATACAAAAAATAAATATATTAATTATGTTAGCTGAATTGTAATGTATGTTAAACAATTTATTTGCACCTGTTAGGTGCACCTAAAAATAAGTTTGCTCAACTAATACTTTTTTTTGTTTTCAACTCTTTCATTATCGCATGCCTTGGCCTTCACCCTAATCATTTAGCTAATTTTACCTTTTCTTCTACCCAACAACAAAGATGGATCACACGGTCTTTGCTTTTCATCTAACATTGAAACTAATATATCAAACAATTAAATCTTTTAGCTAACTCAAAATTCACCATTAAAGGGGAAAATATCAAAGCGCTCTAGTAAATAAATGCATTTTTTGCTCTACGTTGCTTATAATGCTAGTAATAATTAAATATAGCAACCCATCCATAGGAAGTTCATTTTTTTAAAGTATTTATCTGTCATACTTAATATAATTTAATATATTTGATTTGTTTATCGTTTGAATTGTCGTAGTTGGGAACAAGAAATGCACTAGTCGGAGGCCACACTAGGCATGTACATAATCATTTTTCAATGATAAGTCATGTGTTACATAATTACTTTAAAGATTAAACAAGTTCGATGATTCCATTTTGAAACTTGAGTCCAACTGATCAGTGTAAACTATTGTTTTAAGCTGCAATTCAATAGTAATAATAACTCTTACGTTACTAAGTTTTGTAATCTTCCTTATAACATTTCAATAGTCCCATCCTAATTAAAAGGTTATAAATACTATTCTGACCCATTTTAATATTTTGTACGAGAGTATTTGAAACGTGATAGACATATTAAGACAAGACTACTTATGTATTATATAAATGATAAATAAAATTAATTGTTGAGATCTTATTGATGCAAAAGATATCAAATTAAAATTTGAAATTGAAGAGTTTTAAATAAATTTGAATTCTTAAAGGTTATATAAATTGCGTTGATGATAACATATTCATAATGGAATTAATTGCCTCAAATATTTGAACTTGCGATAGAGACTGGTATATTAATTAGGAAAGAATGAAGTATAAGTTGGGAAAAACACTCTGATAACGTGATGATTTCCTTAAAATATATGAGAAATAATAACCATTAGACGTTACTACATACCATGCTGTTAATTAACTTCATTTAGAAAATGTACATAATGGAGGAAACAAGGGAGATATACTATTTTTCATCCAAAAATGGAGTACAAGCATTCTCTATACACATGAATAAATAGTGTGAAGGCCATGTTCATAAATTCTCTGTGCAAAAGTTACTACTGCAGTAATATAACTGACAAAGTTTTAAGAGGAAAAAGAAAATGAACAAGAAAATTAAATGGGAAAAATGAGCAAAAAAAATCAAGTAAATTTTCTAGGATCAGTAACATTAATCCTCCAATGTTCATCTTGAAATCCCATTTTTCCAGCCAACTTCCTATCCCATTCTAACTCAATTTTCCTCTGCTTTGTCAACTTACAACATTTCTGTAAGCTCTCATCCATGGAGTCATGGAGTTTCCACCATGTCTTATGCGCGACATCGCTAGCATAAACACGTTGATCTCCTATGTCCCAGTTACAATCATAGTCCCTGTAACAAACCCATGGCTTTAACCCTAGATAATGTATGGTATACACTTTTGGAGGATCTGCCCCGAATAGTTGGTTCTTAACACTGACCTCGTTAGAATTATTTGACCAAAAATTCTTTAAGAAATTAACCCTTCGAGGCAACCTATGCCACCATACGTAAACTTCATTTAGGAAACCCTGATCACCTCCATTATACGATATAATCTCCTTTGTACGTTGCATGAACATGTTGAACGTGCAATTTGATGGCTCGATCACCATTATTCCTGAATTGAAGATTGACGCATCATTACCTGCAGACAGATCCAAGATTTAATATTTATGGATGAACACTCCAGTATATATACATATATGTAAATCGAGTTGAAGACAGTAACTCAGTAAGTGTTACCTGTAGCAGTCATCTGAGGAAAATGAAACAGAAGGTCGATGTTACGCTGAACGATGATGTCGGCATCAATAAAGATGATCTTTTCATAGTCAATGAGCTGCCACAACCTGAACTTGCTGTAATTGTATTCATTGTACGTGTTTTTCTCAGCTTTAGGGTTTCTAATCCTCTTGATGAACCGGAGTTTCCAGCCGGCTTTAATGAGGGCGGCTCGTTTGGGCTTGGAGATACTCCGGTCCAAAAGAAGGATAAGGTCACGTTTGGTTCCGGTTCGGAGAAGACTCTGAGCTAAGGTAATTGCACCACAAACGTATGTTTCTGAGGAATGGAGAACTGTGGCGTAGGCTTCTCTTCTTGATATTTTTGTACTGCTTTCAATGTTGGAAATATCATAGACCTCGTTGATTTCTGGAATCAAATGTTTGTCAATTATTTTATGAAAAAAATCATGTTCTATGCATTAATAACGTAAAAAAATTCACAAACTGATTAGCTATAACAAATTAAATGTTATCGTAAAAAATCTATACACTGTCAATGCTAGTTATTATCAACTGTGACAACTTAGGAGTAGTCATAATATATAATCAATTAATGAAGTTATAGGATAGGGAGTTGTACAATGACACTACATGTTTTTTTTTATCGATACAGTATGGAAACTTTAAAAATTCATTAAATTAATATTGGAGGATAGTAGTAATTGAAAGCTCCAGCATGTGCACTTAAATATTTGAGCTTGCATCTTACGTTCAATCAATCTATATTATTAGCTTCTTGATTAGGTGAAGAGAGCAAGGTAATCTTATATTTGTTGACTTTAGTTTGTATGAAGAAAAATTATAATTTATTTCAGTGTCATAACACACTTCTGCCTATTTTGTATTTCTACATGCAAGTAGATACTTAATTTCTCTAAACCTACCAAACATTTTACTGAATAACAGGATAATGCTTTTCAACCTCCTTTTGGCACCAAACTCTCAAAATCAGCCTTCCACCAATAATTAGTATTATATACCATCGGCCGTCTTACAAAAATAGCCAAGTTAGTTGTCAACAATATTAGTAGGTCTCGTCACCTTGCCAAGAAATGTAAGAATATTATTACAATTAGGTGAAGGAAAAAAAATTGTAATAAATATTACTCCCTCAATTTCATTTTATGTGGCAAAGTTTGAATAGACATGAAATTTAACAAGGAAATGGAGATTTTTAAAACTTGTGTTCTAGAACAAATCATATATATTTTTATTGCTATAAATCTTATTAATAGTAAAATAAAAAGTTTAAATTAAAGTTGAATTATTATCAAAATTAGAAATGTGTCTGTTCTTTTTAAAGTGGACAAGAAAAAAAATGCTGCCACAGAAGGGAGTAAAACGTCTATAGAATGTTAGAGCTACACCTGGTGTTCAAAAAGGCGCCTGTAGCTCAGTGGATAGAGCGTCTGTTTCCTAAGCAGAAAGTCGTAGGTTCGACCCCTACCTGGCGCGGTTAAATTTTGGATTTTTGAAACATCCTAATACCTTTTTTCCGTAATTACCATACAAAACATGATACTGTAAACACTTTTAACCGTTTTTGCTTTTCCATTTATAACCAACTTCCTAACATCAACAAGATCAAGAAAAGAAGACATTAAAGATTTGGAAATGAAAGCAAGAATTTGAAATTTTGACGTACCTTTTCCCCATAGAGGCAAAGCCAATTTACAAGAACCAATTGGCAATGAAACTTTTTGCGTCAATTTATCCATATCTGGCTCATAATACCACCAATTCCCTTCCCTTTTCTTTAACTCATCACATCTAAACATTTCCACCATTGGCCTACACTTACTCAAGAACACAACTTTCATCTTATTCCCATTATTCCAAACCTTTTTTCCTCTTTTCACTGCCAAATTTGCTGCCACAAGATTAACTTGTAGCCTATAAACATCTCTTCCCCACCCTTCTTCTGGATATTTGCATGGCAATTTCACTACTATCATGTCCATATAACTATATCTATAGAAATCTGGCATTGGTATTTCTGGACATTCTGTTCCATCCATTTCTTCTTCTTCATCTATCCATTCTGGAAATAACTCTTTCCATTCTAATAATTTTGAAACTTTCTCGAATTTTACTCTTATTATCTGTCCGTGGACTTTCCATTCACTAGTATCTTCTCCTTCCATATTCACCATTCCTATTATCATTCCTCTCCCCATTTCATTCAAAAAACTTGGTTTTTCGCGCTTCACCATCTTCTTCTCTGCCTTTGCCTCATTCACCACCAACCTTTCTTCTAGTACTGCTTTCATCTTTATCCCACCTTCCCCCTATTCAGAATAAGGGGAAAAAAACTTTAAGTCTCATGCTATGAGTTTAAAAAGCTCTACATAATCAAGTAATTATAAGTAATATCTTGAAATCTCTACGATAAGCATTAATTAATGCAAAAACAGTCAAGTATAATCCCACAAGTAAGGTCCAGGAAGGATAGTGCGTACGAAATTTATAATAGAACATTAACAACACCGAACGCTAAAAGAATTTATAACCAACAACGTAAGAACCAGATAAACATTAATTAATGACCTAGTAAAAATGTAAACTAACATGCTACATTTTAAACTAAACTTATATTGTAACAAAGCTTTATGGTATAACTTAATTAACAACAATGACTACGTCTCAATTTCAAATAAGTTAGATTGGTTATATGAATCATCATTGACCATGTTACTCCACGTATATAACCAAAAGCAAATGCTTCATGGGGTTTCCTCTTTCCAAATAGATAAATCTTGATTTATTATTTTCTTGAACTAAAAGAGCAGCTCGATGTACAAAGCATCCCGGTCGCACTTCAAGAAGTGTGACGTAGACAGCCTAACCTAATACAGGCATTAATGCTCACCTTTCTTGAACGGAAAAAAGAAAATAAACAGAAAAAAAAAAAAAGGCTCACCTTACCTTATGATGGCATTCGCGCAATGAGCATACAAGGGATGCTGCATATTCGTGATAAACAGAAGTTGATGGCCGGAGAAGAAGCGCACCATAAGCAACTAAGAAGCAAGCCAAGAAAACTAAGTTGATTTTGATGATCAATGCTTTAGAAGGAAGGGACTTCATAATCATCATTTCAAGAAAAAAACAAAGTGTAGAAACCAGAGTTCTAGTTCCTATTCTATATAAAATGTACACTCACACTTTCTCTCCAGCTAATAATTGTGGTGATCAAGTAAAAACTAGTAGTATATAAGTTAATTTGGAGTGATTAACATATATTTAAAAGGGATTTGGCAGCAGTTGTTAGAGACAGAGAGGTTGCCTAATTATGAAAAAAAATTAGGGAATAAGTAATTAGAACTACTAGAAAAGCTCCAAGTGTTGTTTCCTTGACATTTTAGATTTCCTTCACTATAAGGGTCTGACTAAATTAAGGAATCTTAATTGTTTGCCATATGTTTTAAGTGTTGTTCCTTTTATTCTTCATCTTGGAAAAAAACTACCGTGTAATTTCCTCAAATACCCATCCCTTAATCGTCAAGATACATATAGGTGATAATGACCGTATAGTCAATTTGCTTTTCTTTAAGGGAAGGGCAAGCATTATCCTCATTTAATCATTGAGTTTAATTTTATTTATACATTAATCGAATCGCTTAAAAATAACTATAACTAGCTACTCATAAAAAAACGGGATGAGTAACCTAAGAAATAAAATAAGTTATCTGCTATAAAAGTTAAATGTTATGATAATATATATATTGTCGGTGCATACAAGATAAATATTCTTGTTATCTTAGCATATAGGTTTACCGCTGGCAGTAAAAATTGTTAGCTTGAGAAGACAATATTATTACAAATAAATTGTTTCTGAAAATCCACGATTTGAAATATTTGGAAAACTTATAGCTAAAAGGAGAGAGGCATTTGCCAACAACTTGTTTAGCTGCCCTGTCAATGTCCTATGAACAAGCAAATGTCGCTTTTAGCCGTTACGAAATTGCAAGGTCGCACCAATAATTGATTTTCTACACATTTCCAGAACTAATATTCTATATTCTGTATTTTTTTTTTTTAGAAAAAAAAAAATGATCGTCCTGAACAAATAATTTTAATAGGCTTTAGGTGGGATAACCACTCCTTACCAAAACAAAAGATTGCCATGTCGACCAAATTGGAGATATTACGGTAGAAAATCATTGTTGTACTCAATGTCAAACCCTTTAAAATAATTAAATGTTAATATCACATAACAGGGCATCAAATATTGGAACTAATAACCAGCTCATCCTTGTTATATATCCTCCTTTTCCTTCTTTATGATGATAAAAAAGGTTATCCCGTATAATTTTAGCTAAATATGTATTCTGAGACCATGAAAGCTTCCTTTTATCTTACCTTGATGTGCGTGCGCAATCAGACGTGTATCCGGGAAGTCGTTATGCGGAAAATTGATAAAATGATGATTTATAATAATTATTTGAATAAAGTTGACTTTGGTCAATATTTTTGGTAAACGGACCCGACCCGTGATTTGACAGTCCCGGAGGGTCCGTAGGAAAATATGGGACTTGGGTGTATGCCCGGAATCGAATTCCGAGGTCCCAAGTACGAGAAATGAATTTTTGAAGAAAATTATTTTCTGAAAAATATAAAGGTCTTTGAAAATGAGATTGGATGTGAAACTTGTGATATCGGGCCCGTATTATGGTTCCGGAGCCCGGAACAGGTTCAATAAGTCTTATGTGTGTTATTTGTGAAATTTGGTGGGAAATTGACTTAGTTTGACGTGATTCCTATCGAAAATGGAAAATTTAGAAGTTTTGAAAGTTTAAAGGAATTTCATTGATTTTGAGGTTTAATTCGATGTTTATGATGTTATTTTGGTTACTTGAATAAGTCCGTGGTATATTTTTTAGGTTGTGTGTATATTTGGTTTTGAGCCCGAGGGCTCGGGTGAGTTTCGGGTAGGTGTCGGGGTGAAAAACTTAGGAAAATTTCTGGTGTTTGGTGTTTTACTCTATGCGATCGCATAGGTATAGTTGCGATCGCATAGCTTTGAGAGGGAGGAGGGGTCAGTTACTTTATGCGATCGCACAAGGGGGCCTGCGACCGCACAGGTTTGTAGGTG
Source organism: Nicotiana paniculata (assembly GCA_005239505.1). Taxonomy (NCBI): domain Eukaryota; kingdom Viridiplantae; phylum Streptophyta; class Magnoliopsida; order Solanales; family Solanaceae; genus Nicotiana; species Nicotiana paniculata. Next base: position 25,667 of record MDKI01288772.1, on the reverse strand, counting down.
AGCTGGGGAAGGGGCTGGTAGAGGTTCAGTGCGACCACACCTAATGGTCTGCAATCGCGTAGGGTGGGGTCTGTAGATCTCTGCGATCGCACAAGATTCTTCGCGATCACATAGTTTAAATAAACAGTCCTCTATGCGATCGCAGCCCTTTCTCCGCGATCGCATAGGTCAAAAACGCCAAGTCATTTTAAGTGTCAAAAACAGAATGTTCATTACGAGATTTTACAAAAACTCATAAACCCTCTTCTTCTCCAAACCCCATAGACGACACTTGAAGAATTCCATCACCATAACCTCTTAGATACGATTGTTTCGGAGTCGAGTTCGAGAGGAAAAGCGGTGCTTGAGGCTTTATTTTGATCTTCGGAGTCGAAGTAAGTGTTTGGCCTAACCTTAGCTTGAGGAACTAGGTACTGAGTCCTAATTGCTACGTGCGTATTCCATGTTCAATTATAGGTGAGGTGACGAGTACCTATATGTTGTTATCAAGCATGACCGTGAGTCGGAAATTTACAATTATATGATATTTATTGGCCTTTACTGTGTTATGGGTTTAATATCAATTTGATAGCTATTCATTTGGTGGAAATTCTTAGTTATGGATATTGTTGAATAGTTGATCGGTTGAGGAACTTTATGTTGGATTATACACAGGTGTAGAATTGGTTATAGTTGTGTCCCTTGCCGGGACGGTATTATTCTTGTTGATTATTCCGTGCACTTAAGGTTTCTTATTTGTTGATTTTCATGCCAACTGTTGTTTTATGTTGTTATGCACGAGGGGACATTCCGTGTCATGTTTATGTTGTTTATGCACGAGCGGACATTCTCTGCCGTGTTTATGATTATTATGCACGAGGGGACATTCCGTGCCATGTTTATGTTGTTTATGCACGAGGGGACATTCCGTGCCGTGTTTATGATTATTATGCACGAGGGGACATTATGTGCCGTGTTGATGATATATTTATGCACGAGGGGATATTCCGTGTCGTGATTGTGATGTTTTATGCATGAGGGGACATTCCGTGCCATGTTTATGTTGTTTATGCACGAGGGACATTCCGTGCCATATTTTATATTGTTATGCACGAGGGGACATTCCGTGCCGTATTATGCTAAAAATAGGCATGAGGGGACATGCCGTGCCATTTCTTTTCACTTGTTTATTTTGTGATATTAATTCCCGTTATTATTTTCGGATGTTTAGACTGTTGCTTCGTTCCGTCATTTTAGTAATTGCTATCCCTTTCCCCCAGCATGTTAGCTCCATTTTTTGTGCTGATATGTTATTTATTGTCATTACTTCTTTATTACATATTGAACTGTACAGGTATTCGTTATATGTCGTGTCCTAGCCTCGTCACTACTTCGCCGAGGTTAGGCTCGGCACTTACTCAGTACATGGCGTCGGTTGTACTGATGCTACACCTGTACTTCTTTATGTTGTGCAGATTACGGAACCGGGCGCAGTAGGCATTGATTGAGGGAGTATCCTTCAGTCCACAGGCGACACTGAGGTAGTCCCGCAGACGTTCACGGGCCTTGGTGTCACCATCTATTTCTTTCCTTCTGTCTTATCTTGTATTTCTAGACAGCTACACTTGCTTATTTGAGACTCATGTTTTTAGTAAATCTTAGACTGTCCGTGAAGTTGTGAAACCAGTTCTGGGGGTTTATGTACGGAATTTCGTAATATTTATTACATTAAGTTGATAAATTCTTAGCTTCCGCATTCTTATTCATCTGTTCACGCTTATTGTTTCTATTTTTAGATGTCATAAATAAAGAAATAAGAGATTTAACCAAAATGGTGGCTTGTCTAGCAGGTTCAACGTTAGACGCCATCACGGTCTGAATGTGCGCTTTCGGGTCGTGACAAGTTGGTATCAGAGCCCTAGGTTTCTTAGGTCTCACAATTCACAGACAAACTTGGTAGAGTCTGAGGGATCGGTACAGAGACGTCTGTACTTATCCCCCAGAGGCTGCAAAGTTAGGAAATAACTTCACATCTTTTCTTCTCTGTCGTGCGATTTGAGTTCTAAATGCTAACTGAGTTTCTATTATATTCTCTCGCAGATGGAGAGAACGTGTGATTCCTCATCTACCGATCAGAAGCCTGATCCTCCCGTCGCAGCTCCTACTAGAGGCCAAGGCCGTGCTAGAGGCCGAGGCAGAGCCAGGGCTCAGCCTAGAGCAGAAGCCCCAGTAGAGGATCCTCAGGTGGAGGTTGTTGAGGATATTCCCACCCGGGCAGTTCCAGTCGGACCAGCTCAGGTCCCAGAGGGGTTCATTGCCACCCCGGTTCTTCAAGATGCTCTGGTCCGCTTAGTGGGCCTTATGAAGAGCATGGCTCAGGCGGTCTTCTTCCTACTGCACCCGCCGTCTCTCAGGATGGGGGAGGGACCCAGACTCCTGCTACCCGCACACCAGAGCAGCTAGCTCCTTATTTCAAGACTCCAACACCTCAGGCAGCTGGAGCAGCTCAACAGGGTATTGTGGCACAGGCAGTTGAGGGAGCAGCTATGTCTGCCGACGCTTTGTGGAGATTAGATCGGTTCACCAAGCTATTTCCTAATACTTTTACTGGTGCACCATCAGAGGATCCCCAGGATTACTTGGACAGTTGCTATGAGGTTCTTCGGAAAATGGGGATTGCGGAGACCAATGGGGTCTATTTTGCTACAATCCATCTTTCTGGTACCGCCAACACTTGGTGGAGGGATTTTTTGCTTGATCAGACCAGTTGGATCTTCGTCGTTGTCTTGGGCTCAGTTCTGCGAGTTGCTCTTGGAGAAGTTTCTACCAGTTACCCAGAGAGAGGATCTTCGGAGGCAGTTTGAGCGCCTCTAGCAGGGCTCTATGAGAGTTACCCAGTATGAGACTCGGTTTATCACTTCGACCCGACATGCTATCATGATCCTCCCCACAGATCGAGAGAGGGTGAGGAGGTTTATTATGGGGCTAGCTCAGCCTATTAGACTCCATATGGCCAGAGAGACAGGTACTGATATTTCATTCCAGGAGGCGGCCAATGTGGCCAGGCGTATTGAGATGGTCTTATCACAGGGCAGTGGTCAGGGATTTGACAAGAAACCTCGTCATTTCGGTCGATTCAGTGGTGCCTCATCTGGAGGCAGATATTCCTTTGGAAGAGGTCATCCTCCTAGACCATTCAAGTCGGCACTTCAGGTGTCCCGCAGGGCACCATCAGCTCCTATCAGTGCACCGCCGCTTTAGAGCTTCCAGGGTGGTTATTCTGGTCGACAGGGACAATTTCAGGGTCAGCATTCTCAGCAACAGAGATCTTGTTACACTTGCGGTGGTATGGGGCACATTTCCAGGTTTTGCCCCGAGCTTCTAGTGGTTCTCAGTATCAAGGTTCCCGTGTTATGATTCCAACACCAGGTACACCCCCACCCCCTCAGCCAGCTATGGGTGGAGGTCGAGGTGCCACAGGTGGAGGCCAGACAGTTAGAGGTGGAGGACAGGCTATGAGGGGTAGAGGTCAGCCCGCAGCAGGTCGACCCAGGGATGTTCAGATTGGTGGGGCTCAGCCCCGATGCTATGCTATTCCTGCCAGGCCTGAGGCTGAGGCCTCTGATGCGGTCATTACAGGTATGGTTTCAGTTTGCAGCAGAGATGCTTCGGTTTTATTTGATCTGGGCTCTATATTCTCCTATGTGTCTTCATATTTTGCCCCTTATCTGAGCATGCCCTGTGATTCCCTGAGTACTCCTGTATATGTGTCTACCCCGGTGGGTTATTCTATTCAGGTAGATCGAGTCTAGCGTTCATGCGTAGTGGTTATTGGTAGTCTGGAGACTCAGGTAGATCTCTTGCTTCTTGATATGGTCGACTTCGATGTTATTTTGGGGATGGATTGGCTATCTCCCTACCATGATATTCTGGACTGTCATGCCAAGACAGTGACCTTGGCCTTGCCGGGAGTACCTCGATTGGAGTGGAGAGGGACTCCTATTCATTCTTCCGGTAGAGTTATTTCATATATTAAGACTCGACGCATGGTCGAGAAGGGTTGTTTGGCATATTTGGCCTATGTTCGTGATTCTAGTGTTGAGGTTCCTTCTATAGAGTATGTGCCCGTGGTTAGTGAGTTTCCAGAGATATTCCTTGCTGACCTGCTGGGTATGCCACCTGACAGGGGTATTGACTTTTGTATTGAGGTGGCTCCGGGCACTCATCCCATTTCTACACCGCCGTATCGTATGGCCCCGCCAGAGTTGAAGGAGTTGAAGGATCAATTGCAGGATTTGTTGGATAAAGGCTTCATCAGGCCTAGTGTTTCTCCTTGGGGTGCCCCAGTGTTGTTTGTTAAAAAGAAAGATGGCTCAATGAGGATGTGTATTGACTAACGACAATTGAACAAGGTTACTATTAAGAATAAGTATCCTTTGTCGAGGATTGATGATTTATTTGACCAGCTTCAGGGTGCTACAGTGTTTTCCAAGATTGACTTGAGATCTGGTTACCATCAGCTGAAGGATTAGGGCATCTGATGTCCCTAAGACAGCCTTTCGCACTCGGTATGGGCATTATGAGTTCTTGGTGATGTCATTTGGGTTGACAAATGCCCCCGCTACTTTTATGGAGTTGATGAACCGAGTGTTCAGGACCTATTTGGATTCGTTTGTTATAGTCTTCATTGATGATATTTTGATTTACTCTTGTAGCCGAGAAGAGAATGAGCAACACCTTCGAGTCGTCCTCCAGACTCTGAAGGATAGTTAGTTGTATGCCAATTTTTCTAAGTGTGAGTTCTGTTTGAGTTCGGTTGCATTTCTAGGCCATGTGGTATCATCATAGGGTATTTAGGTGGATCCCAAGAAGATTTCAGTAGTCAGATATTGGCCTAGGCCCACTTCAACTACAAAGATTCGGAGCTTCTTGGGCTTAGCAGGATATTATCGCCGGTTTGTAGAGGGCTTTTCATCCATTGCAGCCCCGATGACCGAGTTGAATCAGAAGGGTGCCCCATTCAGGTGGTCAGATGAATGTGAGGCGAGCTTTCAGAAGCTCAAGATAACCTTGACCACCGCACCGGTGTTAGTTTTGCCCACAGGTTCAGGACCATATACCGTGTATTGTGATGCTTCACGAGTTGGACTTGGTGCAGTGTTGATGCAGGATGGCAAGGTTATAGCTTATGCTTCTCGCCAGTTGAAGGTTCATGATAAGAACTATCCAGTTCATGATTTGGATTTAGCAGCTATTGTTCATGCATTGAAGATCTGGAGGCATTATCTGTATGGTGTGTCCTTTGAGGTGTTCACAGATCATAAGAGTTTGCAGTACTTGTTCAAGAAGAAAGAGTTGAATATGAGGCAGAGGATATGGTTAGAGTTGTTGAAGGATTATGACATCACCATCTTATTTCATCCAGGGAAGGCTAATGTGGTGGTCGATGCTTTGAGCCGGAAGTCAACCAGCATGGGTAGTCTTGCTTATATACTGGTCAGGGAGCGACCACTTGCTTTAGATGTTCAGGCTTTGGCTAATCGGTTCATGAGATTGGAGGTTTCTGAGATTGGCAGTGTTTTGGCCCATACTGTGGCCTATTCTTCATTGTATGATTGCATTCGGTACATCCAGTATGATGATCACCATTTATGTGTTCTTAGAGATACGGTCCAGCACGGAGGTGCCAAGCAGGTCACAGTTGATGATGAGGGAGTGTTGAGGATGCATGGTCGTATTTGCGTACCTGATGTTGATGGTATTCGTGATTTGATATTGTAGGAGGCCCATAATTCCCGGTATTCCATTCATCCGGGCACCGCAAAGATGTACCAGGACTTGCGGCAGCATTATTGGTGGCAGAGGATGAAGAAGGATATTGTAGTATATATAGCTCGGTGCTTGAACTGTCAGCAGGTTAAGTACGAGCACCAGAGACCCGGTGGTTTGATGCAGCAGATTGAGCCTCCCGAGTGGAAGTGGGAGCGTATCACCATGGACTTCATAGTTGGACTCCTACGGACTCAGAGGATGTTTGATGTGGTGTGGGTCATTGTGGATAGGCTGACCAAGTCAGCACACTTCATTCATGTATCAGTTTCGTATTCTACGGAGAAGTTGGCAAAGATCTACATGAAAGAGATAGTTCGATTGCATTGTGTGCCCGTCTCTATTATATCTGGCCAAGGTACTCAGTTTACCTCCCATTTCTGGAGAGTATTTTAGCGTGAGTTGAGCACACAGATTGATTTGAGCACATCATTTCATCCCCAGAAGGACGGACAGTCCGAGCGTACTATTCAGATTTTGGAGGACCAGTTTTTGCCTTTAACTAAGTTTGCCTACAACAACAACTATCAGTCGAGCATTCAGATGGATCCGTATGAGGCGTTGTATGGTAGGCGGTGTCGGTCGCCAGTTGGGTGGTTCGAACCGGGAGAGGCTAGATTGTTAGGTTCAGAGTTAGTCCAAGATGCCTTGGACAAGGTGAAAATCATTTAGGATAGACTTCGTACAGCCCAGTCCAGGCAGAAGAGTTATGCGGATCGCAGGGTTTGTGATTTGGCATTTATGATTGAAGACCGGGTATTTCTTCGAGTGTCACCTATGAAGGGCGTGATGAGGTTCGGGAAGAAGGGCAAGTTGAGCCCTAGGTACATTGGTCCATTTGAGATTCTGGATAAGGTAGGAGAGGTGCATACAGACTTGCTTTGCCACCTAGTTTATCAGTTGTGCATCCGGTGTTTCACGTATCTATGCTTCGGAGGTACATTGTCGATCCATCTCATGTGCTTGAGTTCACCGGTGTCCAGTTGGACAAGGATTTGACTTATGAGGAGGAGTCGGTAGCCATATTAGCTCGGCAGGTTCGGCAGTTGAGATCGAAGAGTTATCCTTCAGTTCGTGTTCAGTGCAGAGGTCAGCATGTTGAGACAACTACCTGGGAATCCGAGTCCGACATGCGGAGCCGATATCCCCTCTTTTCCCCGATTCAGGTACCTTTCTATGTTCGTTCGAGGACGAACGTTTATTTTAGAGGTAGAGATTGTGATGACCCAAAAGGTCATCCCGTGTAATTTTAGCTAAATATGTGTTCCGAGGACATGAAAGCCTCCTTTATATTACCTCGATGTGCGTGTGCAGCCGGGCGTGTAACCGGGAAGCCGTTATGTGGAAAATTGATAAAATGATGATTTATAATAATTATTTAAATAAAGTTGACTTTGGTCAATATTTTTGTAAACGGACCCAGACCCGTGATTTGACGGTCCCGGAGGGTGCGTAGGAATGGGACTTGGGCGTATGCCCGGAATCGAATTCCGAGGTCCTAAGTCCGAGAAATGAATTTTTGAAGATAATTGTTTTTTGAAAAATATAAAGGTCTTTAAAAATGAGATTTGATGTGAAACCTGTGATATCGGGCCCGTATTATGGTTTCGGAGACCAGAACAGGTTCAATATGTCTTATATGTGTTATTTGTGAAATTTGGTGGGAAACAGACTTAGTTTGACGTGATTCGGATCGAAAATGAAAAATTTAGAAGTTTTGGAAGTTTAAAGGAATTTCATTGATTTTGTGTTTTAGTTCGATTTTTATGATGTTATTTTGGTGTTTTGATTACTTGAATAAGTCTGTGGTACGTTTTTGAGATTGTGTGTATATTTGGTTTTGAGCCCGAGGGCTCGGGTGATTTTCGGGTAGGTGTCGGGGTTAAAAACTTAGGAAAATTTCTGGTGTAAAATGATTTTTCTGGTGTCTGGTGTTTTACTCTATGTGAATGCATAGATATATTTGCGATCACATAGCTTTGAGAAGGGGTAGGGGTCAGTTACCTTATGCGATCGCACAAGGGGGCCTGTGACCGCATAGGTGTGTAGGTGAGCTGGGGAAGGGGTTGGTAGAGGTTCAGTGCGACAACACCTAATGGTCTGCGATCGTGTAGGGTGGGGTCTGTAGAGCTCTGTGATCGCACAGGCTTCTTCGCGATCCCGTAGTTTAAATAAACAGTCCTCTATGCGATCGCAGCCCTTTCTCCGCGATCGCATAGGTAAAAAACGCCCAATCATTTTAAGTGTCAAAAACAGAATGTTCATTATGGGATTTTACAAAAGCTCATAAACCCTCTTCTTCTCCAAACCCCATAGATGACCCTTGAAGAGTTCCTTCACCATAGCCTCTTAGATACGATTGTTTCGGAGTCGAGTTCGATAGGAAAAATGGTGCTTGAGGCATAATTTTGATCTTCGGAGTCGAGGTAAGTGTTTGGCCTAACCTTAGCTTGAGGGAATAGGTATTGAGTCCTAATTGCTAAATGTGTATTCCATGTTCAATGTATAGGTGAGGTGACGAGTACCTATATGTTGTTGTCAAACATGACCGTGAGTCAGAAATTTGCAATTATATATTTATTGGCCTTTACTGTGTTATGGGTTTAATATCAATTTGATAGTTATTCATTTGGTGGAAATTCTTAGTTATGGGTATTGTTGAGTAGTTGATCAGTTGAGGAACTTTATGTTGGATTATACACAGGTGTAGGATTGGTTATAGTTGTGTCCCTTGCCGGGACGGTATTATTCTTGTTGATTATTCCGTGCATTTAAGGTTTCTTATTTGTTGATTTTCATGCCAACTGTTGTTTTATGTTGTTATGCACGAGGGGACATTCCGTGCCATGTTTATGTTGTTTATGCACGAGGGGACATTACGTGCCGTGTTTATGATTATTATGCACGAGGGCATATTCCGTGCCATGTTTATATTGTTTATGCACGATGGGACATTCTGTGCCGTGTTTATGATTATTATGCACGAGGGAACATTTTGTGTCGTGTTGATGATATATATATGCACGAGGGGACATTTCGTGTCGTGATTGTGATGTTTTATGCACGATGGGATATTTTGTGCCATGTTTATGTTGTTTATGTACGAGGGGACCTTCCATACAATATTTTATATTGTTATGCACGAGGGGACATTCTGTACCGTGTTATGCTAAAAATATGCACGAGGGGACATGCCGTGCCGTTTCTTTTGACTTGTTTATTTCGTGTTGTTAATTCCCGTTATTATATTCAGATGTTTAGACTGTTGCTTCGTTCCGTCATTTCAGTAATTGCTATCCCTTTCCCCCAGCATGTTTGCTCCATTTTTTGTGCTTATCTGTTATTTCTTGTCATTACTTCTTTATTACATTATTGAATTGTACAGGTATTCATTATTTGTCGTGTCCTAGCCTCGTCACTACTTCGGCGAGGTTAGACTCGGCACTTACTCAGTACATGGGGTCGGTTGTACTGATGCTACACCTGCACTTCTTTATGTTGTGCAGATTACGGAGCCGGACCCAGTGGATATTGATCGAGGGAGTATCCTTCAGTCCACATGCGATATTGAGGTAGTCCCCCAGACGTTCGCGGGCCTTGGTGTCACCGTCTATTTCTTTCCTTCTATCTTATCTTGTATTCTAGACAGCTACACTTGTTTATTTCAGACTCATGGCTTTAGTAAATCTTAGACTGCCTGTGAAGTTGTGAAACCAATTCTGGGGGTTTATGTACGGAATTTCGTAATATTTATTATATTAAGTTGATAAATTCTTAGCTTCCGCATTGTTATTCATCTGTTCACGCTTATTGTTTCTATTGTTAGATGTTATAAATAAAGAAAATAGTAAATTTAACCAAAACGTTGGCTTGTCTAGCGGGTTCAACATTAGACGCCATCACGGTTTGAAGGTGGGATTTCGGATCGTGACATTTTTTTTAATTGAAAAGGAAATGATCAAAACTAGGTTGTTAACAACATTGTAAACTATGTTAATTGAAGGAACTTAGTTGCGGATGAATCTAACTCTCTCTTTTTTTTAGTTCCCATTGAGCCATTTTTTTCCCCACTTCTTTCTAAAATATTTTGAAAACAATGTTTGGTTATAAAAAGGTATCAATTTTTGGGCAGTTTTTGAAGATGAATTTTTTAAGTTTGAAAAAGTGGTTTAGACGAGTTTTTGAAATTTTTTACTCACAAAATTTTAATTTCTTTTCGAGTAAAATGTATGTCCAATATAACTTCAACTTCGAAAAATATTTTTCATCTCACGTTCAGAAACATTTTCTTTTTTATATCTCAACTAAATCTATATCTAAACGTTAATTTCATATCCTTGGGTTTCTAGAGGTACTAAAATGCTTTCAATATCACTCTGTTTTTTAGAATTTAGAATTAAAAAGCAACCTTGTAGTTCTTTTTGGCAAACCAAAGAGTTGCAAAAACATTTTGACTGCATCACATAATGTTTTTCCATTCACAAAGGCTTCTGACAACACAATTATCACAAAAACTTTTTCCCAAAGAGAAGTATGAAAAGGTCAAAATGACTGACCAAAATGAAAAGAAAAACAAGAGTCCAATTATTAGCCGCGAACTCTTTATGAAACTTGTCGTCAACTCTTCTTATCAAAAGTTGAGAAATTTTCACGAACCGCCGTGTTTTGTGGTTATTAGGTAGTTGAAAATATTATTTACTATATTATTTTCTAGTATATTTTTAATCTTTTTTAGAGTGTATTTAATGTATTTAAGCTAGTAAAAGAATTTAGCGTGAAATAAGAGATTTCAGCTAGACAATTATCCTATTCGATTGTATTCACGATATGTATTTGTGAATACAGTAACGTAAATAATGCAAATCGTGGTCTATTCAGTTATTTTTAAACGGAAAGTGAATCAATTAACACAATAGACTCCTAATATAACTCAACCACGTCATGCGAAAAACCGTACTCGACCGACGTCAAAGCAACGACCATCAAAATAGGGTGGATCTTTGTGATTTCCTTTCAGATTTCCCTCAATTTATCTTTCAATAGCATATTTCGAACCTCCGTCTTTCTCTTTAGGGCTTGATTTCGACAATGATTCAGAGCCTCAGCCCATTGATAATGAAAATTTCGCGAGACAATGGAGATGAATCAGTGGAGAATCGTGGTGGTATTCATGGAGAAAGACTGGCGTTGAAAGAGAGAGGGTGAAGAAAAATTTGAAAGAATGAGAGAGAAAAATAATACAAAGAATATTTTATGGCTTAAGGATAGAAGGTAATCATAAATAGATATTTGACTATAAAAATCAAAAGGTAGCTATGGAATATAATTTTTTAAAAGGATATTTATTTAAAATAAATAAGGTATCAACTTTTGCTATAGAAGGTAAAAATTTCTCAAAAGTAATCTTTAATGCGGAGAAGGCAGACACATTCATCAAATATAGGGATGTACATGGATCGAGTTGGTTCGGTTTCTATCAAAATCAAATCAAACCAATTATATCGATTATGATTGGTTTGATTTTGTCGGGTTTTTTGGATTTTTGATTTTTTTGTTACATGAATATTATTACAATCTTACTTTGTTAAAGTTATAAATAAAATTTTGATAAGTGAATATATATTTAGTAAATATTGAAAAAATTAACAAACATATGATCTATTAAAATATTCTAATGGGAGATTTTTTTTTGTAATACATGATAGTTATTTTCTTAGTCGTCCAACAATAATTTTCGTTAATGTACGCTTTCTAGGTTAACACATGAGAGGATCTCGAATATTTCAATATTTTTTAAAGAAATTCAATATAAAGTCTTAAAAATATATATATATAAATTATATATTTATATGTCGGTTTGGTTCAGATTTTTTTATTCAATACCAAACCTAATTGAATTTTTAATCGATTTGATTTGATTTTTCGATATGCAATTTCCGATTCAGTTTGATCACCCCTAACCAAATAGCTTACTTTTGTCCTTGTTCGTTACACACATCATAGGATCGTTTGGTTCGGAGACTGTTATTTTCGAAATTAGTTTGTGCATGGATTATTTCTTGTATAGTATAAATCCTATAAATTAAATTATGTATTTTCATCTTTTTTCTCAAAATAAAATTTATACTAGTATATCCTTTGAGTATATATAGTTAAAAGAAATACATAACTAAAGCATCCTCAACATGTGTCATAATATAACACACCTCATCACGGCTTCTTGTCCAAAATGATCTTCCCAAATGGAAAAATAAAGTTGGAAGGAAAGAACTATAAGTTTAAGTTCTAGAGAGTTCGATGTTTTGATTCCTAAGAAAAACAAAGGAAATTTAAGTCTGAAGTGAAAGGGTAATTTCGTCATTTATTAGTTTAATCCACATATGAATTATTCCACATTCTACCCCACATAAGATTATACATACATTTCCTCATTAACTTGTGCGGGTATATGTATGAAGAAAGGAAAAAAGCACCAACCAAACAATATACTATCTAATGCTGGTTTTCGTCCCAAACTCAGGGTACAATATACTATCTTGTAAGCATTTCTTTCTCTCAAAATAAAAGGGTGGGTGAAAGTATGCAAAGTATCAATGTATAATTGAATGGCTAGGCACTGTCATTTGAGATTTGAGTAAAGTTCAAGAACTGATCATAATGACCTTCTAATCAATCGGCATCCAATGGAATTACTAGAACAGTATGAAATAATGGATGCATTACTGGAAAAAGTTCACCTCATGAATTGACAGAAGTTATGGCAGAAGAGCGAAACATAATTCAACAATTCAAACTGTGCAATGTACAGATGACACCAAGTAAATGATGCCACTCTAGTTACCAACTCATTGACTTTTAATGTATAACATGTTAGTTGTTCCCTCATTTAATTTTCAAGCAAAACTTGATCCTTATTCCTTCATGTATCTTTAGGCTATTCCAGCACTACCTGAATATATCAAGTAATTAGTAATTGCTTCTAGAAACCCATGAAATATTAATAAAACAAGTCAGAGGTAGAAATCATACGGAGCTTAACTATTTGCATTTTTCTGGTCGACCAAGTGAAGGGGAGTGTTGAACCTGCCTCTATTTTGATTTGTTCCGAACAGAAGCTGCTTCCACCAAGTTCATGCTTTTGTGACATCTTGAATGTGCTGTGAATGGCTTCTGCCTGGAGGAATAAAAATAAGGTCCTCCCAGCCAGAATGTCTCTGACTTATCTGCCACAGGAAATACAGAGAAGCTAAGAGAAGTAAACGAGAAGGGAGGGGAGGAGGGTACCATGTTAGAACGGTGTTGTTGTTGCTTAAACAAAGGATAGAATAAAAAATCTTTAAATTTTATAACTCACAGAATATTTCATCTATACACCATTTGAAATTTAAATTTTGAGGATCAGCTTCATCTCTTATAATTTACCCCTCCTACACATGTGTCCCTTTCGCCAGAACCGTATTGGCCCAGTACCAAACTTAACACAAACTTAAAACAATCAAACAATAAGAAAGAGTATAAAGATTGAGAAATGATGCTTGTGTTTTTATTCTCCACTTCTTCCTTAAAATTTCCAGCAAGGAACCATTTAACAATGTGCGAACATCTTTTGACAGTATAGACTGCAGCATTTAGTTTTTGGTATTATCTTCATTTCTTCAGAAAAGAATGAGAGGGGGGTTGAAGCTGGTAGATTAGTCATGTATTCTGTTAGATTAGTCATGTTACTTCCTTTCTCTGAAATCAATAATTATCATATTGGTTCCCCAACAAGTTTCTGGGGGAGACATAATTGATTGATCAATATGACATCAACTATCTGAACTCAACGGTGCGAAAGTTCATCATTACAAGGTGTGTAGTGCGAGAACAAATGTTATTGGTGCAAACAAAAGGAAAGAGACAAATAATTCAACGTATAATAAACCTTTTAAAATATTAAATCCTAACATATAAAATGTCCAAGCACCTACCTCCATTTTCTTAAGGACGTCTTCCAAACTCCCCACCTGTTAATGAGGAAAAAGAATACTAGTAGTTAACGTTAGCTGCTATAGTGCCTTGTTAATTGACAATGGCAGATCAAATGGCAGAAAAGCCAGCAAACATAGGCCTTTCATGGACAAGCCTGAGATAGTAAGTCCGATAGGAATCTATAGAAAAGAACAGGAACACTTTTCTTTTGATAGCTTAGTTACATAGAGAGGATTTGTAAACAGCACAATGTTAATGTCCTTAGCATTCATCAAACCTCTTTCAGGGTTATTAGCTCCATTTCCTTCTCATAACTGATGTAGGAGATTTTGCATTAACGTTATAAATAACTAGGGAAACGTAGCTCTAAATTTCAAGTAACTACTTGAAAAATAGGACTTTCAACTGTTAATCCTCTCCATTGCATGCTTAATTTACTATGTTATGCTTTCTCCAAATGGAACCTGTTGCATGTGAACTCAAATTTAAAAATCCTCTCCACACCTTTAGTTTGGAAAGAATTTTCCAGCAATTTTATTTCTACCAGCATGCCTCAAACGAAAAAAGTGAAAGACATTATGGAAGCGACATGCCCCCACCCCCACCCCCCCACCCCCCCAAAAAAAAACAAAAGAAAAAGCACACACTTATGGAAGTGAACAGTGTAGGGAGTGAAACCAGATTAATCTGGTGAAACGAACTATGCATAATTATTAAAAAAGCATCTTTGGAAATTCAGACAATGCTAAGCTTGATAAAAGAAAGATTATGCCAATGAAATTTACTCCAAGAAACTCATTTAAAAATTACTCAAAGACATTCAACATTCACCTTTTACAATTTTTGAACATTCTAAAACTATCTGCATGTCCTATTGGAAAGCAAATAGAAAGAGTGATTATGATACCATAATGAGCTGAGAAGCACCTCCTCTGGATGCCCTTGATGATAACTCCTTTTCTATATCTTCCTGTATACCAACAAATAAATTCAATTGATAACCATCATGAATTTTTTTATATCTTCTGACTGTACAAGATATAATAACATGCTACATTTCAAGATGTTAAACCAACATACCTTTCGAAAGTATATTGGACAGTATCGTCTGTTTCTTTTTTTCACGACTAGGAGGTCAGACTGCAGAAGATAAGAAAAGCTAAAGAATTAAGTGGAGTTTAACCATATTCCAGTACAGTCCTCCCTCAATATATAAATTTTCCATTAAAAACTTTGCAGTGAGTGAAGTTCATAATTCTTTAAAATACACAGGCTGAGTATATAATTCTCATAGGTTTTCTAGCATATAGTTGGCAAAGAAGTTTATATGGTACCTGGAAAACAGGGACTCCATCAAATCCAGTCTTTACATCAGAAGCTTTTAACTGTCACAGTAAAAAGTCAATGTTAAAATGAACAGATTTATTATCACACATTAAAATGAACATATTTATGAAAAAGAGGTTTTTTTCTTGTTAAGAGGAGGAGAAGGAGACAGAGATCAGGTGGCAGTGGACATGAAGCCATTAGTAATCTATGCATCGCTAGAATCAAAATCTGCTAGGCTAGCGAGCAAGAGCCTACGTACAAGGCATGTCAGTAACCCGAGTTCATATCTCGGGAGGACCTCCATTTTGGAAATCTTAAGTTTATCAGCAAAAAAAAAAAGGGCAAGGGCAGGTCAGTGAAATTCAGAATTGGTGAGCTGCAATCAATTCAACTGCATCTGTTCATTAGTCAAAACTACATGCCAGCGTACTTACACTTAAAACTATTATATGTAGATGAATAAATAGTATAACTTCACTTGCACAACCAGAACAGGAACCCTATGCAATACTACTTAATTCAGAGAAAACTACAAGGATCTCAGACCCAAAACTTAAGTAAGACCAATGAGGATAACAACCTCTATTGCATTCTGAACTTGAACAGGATCTGGCAAAAATCGAAATGCAATTCCTTCAACCTTCAACATATAAACCTGCAAGTTGACACAGAACCAAGTAGGTGTAACCAATCAAAATATGATACTAGTGTCTAGCAACACCTCTAAGAAGTGGAAAAACAAAATCAGAAATTCTTGGACATACAGATAACTGCAACTAGTTGCAATATATTACTCAATTTAACTGGACCTGTTAAGTAGAGATTAAAAATGTCTTCCATTCATGAATTAGGCTTCAATTTTTCCTTTTTAGTTTAATAACTGAAGAAGAGATATTAAATGGGCCTAATCAGAAGTCTGAGGCACAAAATGAGTACGAAATGATCTTTTTTCCTAATGAATACAAGATATGAAGAGCCCGTTTGGACATAAGAATTTTTTCACTTTTTTCGAAATTTTTTCACTTTTTTCGAAATAAGTGTTTGGCCATAAAATTTGCAATTTTCACTTGAGGATGAATGAAGAACTCCAAAAAGCTGTTTTCAAAATTTTCGCTCATATCACTCACAAAACTTCAAAAACAACCCAAAATAACAAGTGAAAATTGCATATTCACTTGAAAAAGTTTTTCACCTTTTTTTGGAATTTTACAATTCTTATGTCCAAACGCCCACGAAATGTCTGACAATACAAACGCCTTATCTTAAAGATGTAAAAATATGAACAAATCACTAAAAAGAAAGGTAAAGGGAAATGGCTCAATGAAATTGTTAACCCTGTGGAGGCCAGGTAATCTAACTGAGCCTTGAGTCAAGGGACACCTTTCAAAATATTTGCCTATTGCAAAATAGGATGCAGGGTCTGTTTTGACTCAATCAATCAGCCATATGTCAATCCCAAACAAGTTAGGATCGGTATCTATATTCGAATCCGATTCTTTTTTGACTAATACACGATTTAAAAACCATCAAATTTTATACCCATTCTTGCAAGAAGAAAATCTCAAATATGCACAGAATAAGATTTAATATATACATATAACTATATCATCACTTTCACCAATCAATCTTGATGAGCACTAGACACAAAAATGTGTCCATCACTAATACCATACATATTACCACATTCTCAGAGTCATCATATTTTGCTAAAGTTCAAACTTTACACAATAACAACGCACTCTCTATAGAGTAATCCACGCATAAAGTATGCAATCTTTGTCTATTGAACCTACGAATTTGTAAAAAGTGCCTATAAAAATACCAAAAGCATATAGTATATATTGGAAAGAAAAATTTAAAGCAAAAGTACAAAAACATTCACCTGATCAAGTGTCAATGGAACTACCTTAGCTCCACCTCTAACTTCCCCCTTCCGCAACCGTACCTGGAAAAACTTCACAGTTCATTTCTCCGCAAAACTAACCTTACATTGTATAACGATAATTTCTATATCAATTACTCCAAAACTACACCTCAAAATCGCAAACTAATAAGCTCAACATAATCAGGGGTGCTATCTTATGTATCTATCCCGCTCTATTACATTCTAATACTACTAAATATTACTACATAACTTAAAGGCAATCTTCCAATGCTAAACAATATGAAGTTAACAAGAAGTCTAAAGAACGAACAAAATATGAAGTGAACCTGAGCGAGAAATGCCTCGGCATCCTCTTGACGGAAGCACAATAATCCGATTGATTTAGCACCGTTAGGGTCCGAAATGAGCACGAATTCATTGTTAGAATTGCTAACAGTGTATACAGATGTTCCAATTAGTGTCTTAGCCACATAGTCTGAGCTCAAACCAACGTTTTTAGCGACCTTATCTTGACGCTGCGACACAGAAGCGAATGGAAGAGATAGAGGATAAGAATGCGATGCCGGCAGCGGCGGCGGCGGAATAAAGTCGGCGGCGAATTTTGAAGTCAGCCGTTTGGCTTCGTCGAAACGAGTGGTGAGTTCGGCACCGAGTCGGGACCAGTGTTGGTGGACGAAGGTGGAAAGAGAGAGCAGAGGACTACTGGAGGGTCCGAATCCGATTGAGGGTTTGGACTCCATTGTTGTTCAGTGAGAAGAGGGAACGGAATTCGGAGAAGAAGGCTTTCACATTTCAGGTTTGGGCTTCAGTTCTACTTCTACATGGGTTTACGGAAGAATTTCAAAAATAGCCAAATTTACAAGTGGTTATTCAAAAATAGCCAAAGTTTCAAAAGTCATCCAAGTTTAGTTATTTTTCATGTAAAGATAAATTTGAACGAAAATACTATTCAAAATCCGAAAAATACTCCAGCATAATATATTAGAATTTCAGTATAAAATACTGGAACTCCAGTATAGTTCCAGTATATTATACTGGAGTCCCAGCAAAGTATATCGGTCCGGCATAATATGTTGGAAGTTCATACACAGGTTCTCGAATCTTCAGTATATTATGCTGGAGCTTTTCGCGTATTGGAGTTCCAGCATAATATGCTGAAAATTCATACACAGGTGCACCGAACTCCAGTATATTATGTTGGACCGGTCTTAGTTGCAGCAAAATAGTGGCTATTTCGTAATGACTTGGCAAACGTTGACTATTTTTAAATAACCAGTCCGAAAATTGACTAGTCGGTGCTATTTTTACTGGATTTATCATTAGGTCCAATTGTAGTAGGATCTATCATCTACGTAACACGAAAATATGATGGGCTAGTCAGTTTTGGACTGGTAAGAATATAGCCAGTATTTACAAAGTTATTTAAAATAGCTAATATTTCAGTTGAAATACGGAAAGTTTCAGCACAATATGCTGGATTTTGGTTCTCGTGCGTAGAAACTTCCAGCATATTGTGTTGCAACTCCATAAGATTATGAAATTCTAACATATTATGTTGCATATTATGCTAGAATATTTTCGGATCTTAAGAATATTTGTGTTCAGATTTTATCTTTACGTGAAAAAGTGACTAAATTCTGATTATTTTTATATGGCTATTTTTCAATTACCAGTTATAAATTAGGCTAGTTCTGATTTTTCCATCAATAACCCGATAAAAATTGCATTGGGTAGCCACTTTTTAAAGTGGTATTTACTTTTTATCCAACATTTTTAATGATGAGCAAAAGTAGCCACTATTCTATTAAAATTAATATGAAAAGACGGTGTTATCCTTTCTTCTATCTCTTTTCCTTCCCAAACCCTCTATCAAAATTTCAAAACCCTGTTCGATCACATACTCCAAATATATCAACTATGGTACAAAAGGGATTGAAAAACAAATTTCATATCGGATGATTTGATTCATAGTCATTTCTCCGTAGCAGAAAATGATTTCCACTCCTATTTTTCTCTCTATGATCGGTCATTGTGAGCACCTAATTTTTTTATCAAAATCAAAAAAATTTAACACTTTTTAGTATGTAAATAATTTTAAGTTTAATCTACATATTTTTACCTTTATTTCATTTTTAGTAATTTTTATTTAAGAAAATTAAAAATCACAAAAAATTATATGTTCTTGATTTTAAATATTTGTCTAATATTTTTTATTTTTACTAATGAGTCATTTCCATGTGGCAAGATTCGTTCTTATCTTTTGTAACAAACTGATATGCTCTCCCTAAAAAAAAAAACTCACATGCCCATACACTATTTTTCTTGGCCATCAATTAATCCCTATATCTATTTTTATATAAACACACACAAATACATACAAGATGGACACAAAAAAAAAAGAGCAAGACCTAATTTTAATCCCCCATTTAAGACTAAAAGCGTCGTTCCCCTCTCCTTTCTTCTTCCGGACCTCTCATCTTCAACAAGCTAAAAGATCAGATCTCTACCTCCAAAAAAAAAAAAAAAAAAATAGCTGTAGTTTCTCCAATTTTCTCCCTAAAAGCATCCATGTTTCCACCACAAAATCTCATCTCCGTCTCCCCCCAAACCACCCCATTTCAGCTAAAAAACTCGCCCAAAACGAGCTGAAAAACAATCACGAAACTGAGCCAAAAATGCAGTGTAAATTCTCTCAAAACGAAGCTGAAAAACTGCTCTAAAAACCAGCAAAAACAGCCATGTAAGAGCTCCAAAAGACCTAACCTAATTTCACTAAAGAAGAACGGCAGGGGAGGACCCTTTCTACACAAAAAAGAATGACCACCCCCAATTCCCAAAGAGGAGCAGCAGCGACCCCCCTCCCACACGAAAATTCGACTCCCTCTCACAATCTCTGGTCTCTCATACACAAGAAAAATAACGGCAGATTCATTTGGCCAAAAAGAGAGAACATCGTCTCCTCAAAGGCTTCAACCGTCCACCAAACACCAAACCCCTTTGTTCATCAATATAAATAATTCGGTGAGCTCTCAAAAACCGGCAATATCCGTCGAAACAGGTTGGTTTCAACTGGAAACCTTCATATCTGCTCAAATCTGGCCGATTTTAGGATTTTCCGACGAGGCATCCAAACAAAAGGGAGGTTGAGTCAGCGAGGTTGTCCGCTTGGTGTCGCCGATCGTGGTTTCAATTCCGGGTTTATTGTCCCTGTTTTCTTGTCAAATCTCTGGTCAAGTGTTGTTGTTTTGCGGGATTAATTTTGATTGGAACAGAAGAAGAATTTTGGCTCCACATTGAGGTCCAATTCATGCCTCCTCTCTTTTCCCTTGTCTTTTAATTGGATGATTTTGTGTTCTTGATTATTGTTTGGGTAAATTTAAATAGCTAAATTGAGACTTCATTTGTGATGCCTTCATTAAGAGATATAGGTTTCAAGGCTTTAGTATTAATAATCTGATAATAGGAGAATTAAATTAATAGTTTAAATGGATTTGGTGGTGGTTTGAGTAGTAAAACAAGTACCGGTGGGGTTGGGATTTGATAAATTTAAAAGAACTTGAATTTTAGATAAACATGGATCAATAAAGTTCATATATGGCTTGAGTTTGGGTATAAAGTATTATGTTTTATTTTTACTGTAGCTTTATTACCTTCGTTTGTTACTTTATTTTGCTTTGTATTGTTTAAAGCAGATAGTAGCATGTTTAGGCCGGTCACACTCCGACGGGTAATTTTTAAGATTTTCGACGTTCGCATGACATAATTACGGGTTCCAAAATTAAAATCAAAGTATGCGTTCGCGCAACTTTGAACGAAACAATCTTAATAATAATAAAACATTATTAATTGTGTACACGTTCGCGTGACACGAGTACGAATACTCGTAGAAAATGCTTTAGGTGCGACTTAATCTACTATCGTGATTGTGTACACGTTCGCGTGACATGAGTATGATTTTCAAAATAAATTCAAAGTACGCGTTCGCGCGACTCTGACCAAGTTTTTATTTAAATAAACTAAGTGTTGTGAATTGTATACACGTACACGTGATATGATTCTTGATGCACCAAACTAAACGAGTATACGTAAGCGTAACTCGTCTTAAGATAATTCTTTAAATACGAATAATCGAGTAATTAGAAGCGGCAAAAAGTAAAATACATATAGGTTCTAAAATGAGTAATTAGATAAAATAAGCCAAGTAGAAATTGAAAGCGACCGTGCTAAAACCACGAAATCCGGGAATGCCTAGCACCTTCTCCCAGGTTAACAAAATTCCTTACCCGGTCTTTTGATTTAGCAGACTTTTTAAATAGAGTCAAATTTTCTCGATTTGAGATTAAAAATAAACCGGTGACTTAGGACACCATAAACTATCTTAAGTGGCGACTCTAAAATAAATAAATAATTTCATTTCGATTAATGTCGATTGAAAAACTCCCTTATCCCATATTCCCCTTTTCGGGAAAAAAAGAGGTGTGACAATCTCAACAACAAATACATTTTGTCTCAGTCTCTATCGACGACACAATTCTTCTTTCTTTAGCAACTAATTTGCAAAAAATGGTCGAAAGACCAATGTCATGTTACAAAATCTTCAAGCAATTCACAAGACAGATTGCCTCCCGAATGCTTCTACGTTTTCGCCTTTATGTTTACACACTCGATGATCCCCGTACTTTCGGCACTTCCTGGCAACTAAATTATTTTCTCCACATCTGACTTTATGCACACAAATCACAACAAATTATGCAAAAGATGTAGGACAAAACAGAAACGAATTAAAACCAAACATAGAATGAGGTAACAATTAATTCTAAACAAAAATTAAATAAGATATTAAAGCAAGAACATAAGATATTAACAAAGAAAAAGACAAGGAAAGGGAAAGAAAAAAACATGAAAATTAAGGACATATAGTCCTTAACTTAGAATTACAAGCACAGAAATTAAGGACAGGTAGTCCTAAACTTAGAGTTTAAAGTTCAAAAAATAAGGACATATAATCCTGAACTTAGAGTCACAAGTTCAAAAGTTAAGGACAGGTAGTCCTAAACTTAGAGTTACAAGCTCAAAAACTAAGGACAAGTAGTCCTTAACTTAGACTTACAAGCTCATAAATTAAGGACAACTAGTCCTGAACTTACAGTAACAAGCTGATAAGTTAAGGACACTTGGTCCTGAACTTTATAAGCAGAAGGGTATTTTCATTCGGACAGGTAAAAATTTATTAAATAAATAGTTAAATACTCAAGACATTTTAAATAGTGGCTTAAAAGTAAATACAAGTCTAACTGTACACTTCCCCTGTGAAAAGGCCCATCATTGTTTTGTCCACTGGGCTGAGTTAGGCTTCGTGGATTGGGTATCTTAGACATAGTTGGCAAAAATATTTCTACTTGGGCGAATAGCACTATAAGGGCTGATATTTAAATATTGTCTTTGTTTTTTAAAATATTTATATAATAACCCTCAATCCCATATACACTGTTTGCTTGTTAGATAGTAATTTTTACTGAATTAGTAGATTTTATGCTATATATATTCTACTTGAATTGTTAATTGTTCACAAACTCTATTTGGTTGGTATTACTTTATGATTGTTCAATTGATCATCAAATTTTACTATATTGGCATGATTTTGTCGTAATTGCAATTGATCTATTTGTTAGATAGTTCACAAATACTGCCCAGTTGATATAATTTTGTACTTGTTCAATTATTCACCAAAGCCTATCAAATGGATATGGCTTTGTGTTATCTACAATTGACCTATCTGTTAAATTGTTCATCGAAATTTATCCAATCGGCATAATTTTTTAGTATAATCAATAAAGTGTTCTTTGAAACTACAATTTCAATTCAATCAAACTACCCAAAATATATTCTAAATGATCTCAAATTTAAAACAAAACTTCCAAATATCATCAAAAAGTATCCATAATCAACATTTTAGTCGAATAATACAAAATCAAGAAGATCCATTTTGTCTTTTTTAACACTTTCAAAATGGAGTTTTAGTGTTTATCCCAAACAAGAATTTAAAGCTTTTTATATTGAAGAACTGTGGTGTTGTTGATGAAAAAAAAGAAGTTATTTTGTAACAAAGTAAAAAATAGAGATAATAGCTAAATACCAGTCCCCCGAGACTATCGGTACAATTTTGTGTTTCTGCTTACTTTTAATGGTATGTCAGTTATAGAACTGCCGCTACCTATTTTTACCATTTTTTATTTTTATTTTCTTTTGTTTTTGTGTATGTAAATAATTTCTAGAAAATACTATTATTACCAGATTAGGAAAAAAGAATATGTGATATGTTGGAAGGGACCAATTTCGAATAGCATAAATACTCCAAAACTAGAAATAGTTTATACTTTTAAGTGGATACTGTTGTAAAGTAATGTATTACGCTTTCGGCCTCCTCGAATATACCACATCCAATTTCGTTAGCCACTTCCATTAGGTTTCCTTTTCTTGTTGTGTGCTAAATAATTTCTATAAGATATTCTTCTTAGCCAAATTAGGCAAAAAGTTTATTTGATGTAATCGAGGGCAGTTTCAAAATAGCACAACATGAATAAAACTCCACTAAAGCCCTAATGACTAATGAGTGCTGACAGTCGATCCCCTAGTGATATTATCTGCAGAGGCGGATTCGGGATTTAATATTTATGAGTTTCTGTAATGACCTCAAGTAAATTTTCAATAGTAAGTGGATTCACATTGAAACATTTATAGATATTTAGTAAATTTTTCAAACACATTTATACTGTTTGGACAAAATTTACTGGGGTAAATCGGGAGGTGGATCCGCCCCTGTTATCCGCTTTGGGCATAGACCCTTACGGGTTTAAAACGTATCATTAGGGTCTACGACTTGTTAACTTATATACTCAGTATCCCTCTTGTATTTTATCAATGCAGGACTCTGGCTAAAGTACGAGGTGTTACAGTTTTAGAATAATTTTGTCAGCCTAAACGCTTGCACACATGTAGAGATTAGACATAATCCTCTAGTTGAAAGAAGTTGGAGCCATATCCATACATTTTTATAAAATCCTACGTGACTAAAACATTAGTAGGTAAAATTAATCAAAGTTAGTTCATGCATAGAATACAAGTAAATTTTTTTCACTAAAGGAAGTTAAAGGGAAAAAACAAAGAATTTGGTCATTTTTATTCTGATATGACCTTATCATATTATTCGATCCAGAATTCCTTTCGGAATTTGGAATGGTCAATTCTCCATATATAGGAAATACTGTGGTATAATTTCATTTTAATTTCGTAATTCTCATCTACTTTGATTCCAATACCGGATACAATTGTATTCTTATCCTCTTGTTAAAGATAGTTTATAAGGACATCCTCAACTCCAACCACACCCCAATCCCCTAGCTGGATAGGTGCATAATCTTTTTTTATCACAAAATGAAAGGTATAAGAAAGATAATGATTGTATAAATATTCTCTTAGTTTACATTTTATATATGTTCCAATAGAGTGAATTTATGTTATCCTTTATTTAAAACTCAATAAAACATATATTTCAATCTGTTTCGAAAAAGAATGAATCTATTTTCTTTTTAATCGGTTTCGAAAAGAATGACCAATTCTTATATTTAGAAAGAGTAAATTTTATTCATGGTCATTGAACTTTTGTGTTTGTTACCCAAAAGTCACTTTTCTTTATTTTGTTACGTAAAAATCATTCAACTTTGTGTTAATTACACAAAAGTCACTTTTCTGTCTTTTGTTACAAAAAAATCATTTTACTTTACTCTAGTTATCACAAAAGTCACATTTTTACGTGAAGTTTATTATGCCCTTGATATTATATAAACCTTCATATTTATGTAATACCTTCTATATTATATACTATATAATATATTGGCATAACCTTGTATTTTATTTATAAATAAAATAACTTAATATTATTTTATTTATTATTTTATAATATATTCCTATATTTAACTTTTTCTTAACGTTAATTTTCAAAATATATTAGTAGCTTATTAAATTTGTCAGTAACTTTAATATATATTAGTAGAGAAAGAAATTGGCAAGTACATTTCCGTGAGAAAATTCGCATGTAAACAAGCAAAGAAAACGAGGAAAAAATCAAATGTTAATCTGAAGGAAAATCCCTAGGTAACTCTACATGCTAATTTAGATGGGGATATTTTCTTGGAGATTTACATGGGCAATTGGTTATTTGGAAAATTATATTACTAGAAATTCGAGAAAAATCGTCCAAAAAAATAGACCAAATTTGGTTGGTAATGGCCAATAACAGTCTAAAACGCGACCATTAACGTGTGGTCGGTATTTTGAAGGTCGGAAGGGCGTACCGACCAAAGTTGGTCGGAAATTACCGACCAACTTTGGTCTGTCAATTAAATTCAAAAAAAAGAATTGCTGAAAAAAAGTTATTTTATAACGCTACTAATATATCTTGAAAATTAAAGTTAGAAAAAACTAAATATAGGAATATATTATAAAAATAATAAATAAAATAATATTAAGTTATTTTATTTATAAATAAAATACATAGGTAAAAATATATTATATAGTATATAATATAGAAGGTATTACATAAATATAAAGATTTATATAATATCAAGGGCATAATAGACTTTTCAAGTAAAAATGTGACTTTTGTGATAACTAG
>ML305791.1:0-89371 GCA_005239505.1 Nicotiana paniculata | reverse complement strand
TATATATATATATATATATAATACATAAATTATGCATATATTATACCATCATCGGCTATTTTTAGTTTAAGCGATTGACTGGGTGGCTATTTAGGTTAATTCTTCTAGATAATTTAGGCACCCAAAAAGTTAAAGTCCCATAGAATAGTACTGGTATATATTAAAATAAAATTTGTAGAATTATTTTGTAACATTATTAGATTTATCAATTAATTTTCATATTGATGTTAATAAATTCTTTCATTAGTCGAATTAAATAATAATTGGGAAATACATGGTAATATATCAATTACTTGGTTAGTTTAATTAAAGAAACACAGAAAGATATAGTCTTAATTAAATTCATTGGTAAGATTTTCTTGGTCTAAAGTTAGTTTTACATTTGGTCATTTATCCTTGCTTCTTGAATGCAAGCAGTGGCGCAAAATCTTGTGTAAAAACGTGAATAAGCTATTCTAACAATGTCACACTGAAAAGTACAATTTAGATCACATTAACAAAATGCAATTTAAGTATATTATAGCTTTTTCTTTAACGACTTTCTGATTTTCTTTAAAGTTTCATAATTGAATCAATAAATCCATGATGTTTTTGTAAAGAGTGAAATGAGAAAAATAGAGAAAAACAATGAAGGAAAAGGAAAGTTTTTTTACTCCTTAGAGACAAAATTACATCCGACTCGTTAAATAGATAACCCAACAATAAAACTACTCTCTACAACTCCTAAAGAAGAGGAAATAACATGACCACAAACATTAACTAAAACCCAAAAACTAGGAACACTAATACACGTTTCTAAGCTAAAAAAAAAACTGAGAGTAAATACTTATTCCACCAACAGCCATCACATACAACTAACAACTGTTAAAACACTTGACATTCCCTCCCTTAAAATGAAAACTTTCAGTTTAATTTGCAGACTCCTAGCAATTGTGATATCTTCAGAAAACTTGCTGACTTAAGGGGTTTGGTAAACATATTTGTGACTTGCTCTTCACTTCTACAATAAATCAATTCAATCTTCTCATCCTTGGTGAGTTCACACAAGAAATGGTAATTTACATCGATATGTTTACTCCTTCCATGTAGCACATGATTTTTTGAGAGACTAATTGCATAGTTATTTTCACAATGAATAACTGTAGGACCTTCCTGTTTAAAATGAAGTTCGCCAAGTATATTTCTCAACCAAATAGCTGTACTCGCACAATATGTAGCAGCTAAAAACTCTGCTTATGTGATCGATAATGTGTCAATTGGTTATTTCTTTGAAGACCATAAATTGCTCCTGAACCCAGCATAAAAAACATAATCGGAGGTGCTTTTTCTGACATCTAAGTCTCCAGCATAGTCACTGTCTGTGTATCCAAGCAAACTTCCAACCGCATTCTTCTTGTAAAATATTCCATAACTATTTGTACTTTCAAGTATCGGAAAATTCTCTTGGCAGCTTGAGTATGCACTTCTCTTGGACAATCCATAAACCTGCTAATGAATCTAACAACATGTATTATATCGGGTCTTGTTGCGGTTAAATATATGAAACACCCTCACCATTTCCTTGTATAAAGAGATGTCCACCTTTCGTCCATCAGGCTCTTTTATGAGTTTCAAACCAACTTCCATTGATGTACTGACTAAATTGCATTCCTTCATGTGGAAACTTTCCAAAATTTCTTGCAAATATTTTCTTTGAGAAATGAAAATTCCTGCAGCAAGTTGCTTCACTTCTATACTAAGAAAATAATGCATCATACCAAGATGAGACATATCAAATTCAACCATCATGGACTTTTTAAAATGTTCAATCATGGCCTCGTCATTTCCAGTATAGGTCACATCAACCTATAAACATGTCGTCAGAATTTTCCTTTCACCATTTTTCTTAATATAAAGAGTATGGTCATATGAACATTTACAAAATCCCTTCTTTGGAAAATAAGTAGACGTACGACTATACCAAGCTCGTGTTGCTTATTTTAGTCCATATAAAGCCTTTTCTAATTTATACACCTTATTCTCACTACCAATTTTTACATAACCTGGAGGTTGATCAATAAATACCTCTTTGATAGGTTATAAATACCTTCGTTTTATGTTTTGATGATCTAACAAACTTATTGTCAAGAACCAGATAAGGAACGTGATGCATTATTGGTACACAACTTAAATATCTGACTCGAGCTAGAGAGAGTTGTCACAACTTCAGAAGATAAAGAATCAACACAGGGAAGAAATGACCTTGGGTTCCCCTGACAACAGTACGAAGTCAACTCTTCACAGCTGGAAAGTGGCTGCCTGCGTTGTACACGCAAACAGTACAACACAGTGCATCAGTCATTTCCATTGGGAAGAACCTTGTACCATTAAGTGCTTACATCCTTCAAGTGATGTCATCCATATTGTATTAACATTAATCTTACAACAAAATGTCACTTGAACAATAGAGAATTGATCGAAGCACTCCAAGCATCTGATTATCAACAACACAATTCTCAAGTGCATCAAGAACAAAGTACATTGCTGCTACGTACCAGTTCCTACATCAAGTCTTTGTATGTCCTTAGTGGAGTTGTAACTTTGTAATTGTTCTTCATTATAACTCCTACTTAGCTTTTCTAGAAGCATTAATTAGGAAATCCTTGTAAACCATAAACTTCAGTATTTGTGTCGTGGCTAGAGTTAGTCATGTGTTGAAGTCTTTGTAATAGGTGTATTGCAAAGTGATTTGTAATAGGTGTATTTACAAGTTAGTGAGGGATTAAATTTAATTCATAGGTTGCATAGTTTGTAATCTAAAAGGTTGCTCATAGTGAAGTTGAAATCCTACAAGTGTACGTCGTGGTTTTTAATCCCATTGAGTCGGAAATTTTCCACGTAAAAGTTCCCTGAGTCATTTACTTTTTGTTGTGCAAGTATAATCTGTTGAAACTAATATAGAACCCGGTCTCTATATAGTTTGGTTGATCCTCATATTCTATCAATTGGTATCAGAGCAGGTTCTTTCTATCAAGCTAACACCTAGAAAGGATCCTCATGGCTGCTCCACAAAACTGCGAAGAAGGTCAGTCTACTTACAGGCCACCTAGGTTCAATGGTCAATACTATGGGTGGTGGAAGACAAGGATGCATGATTTCATCATGATTGAAGACTCCTAGCTGTGGGACGTCATCTGTGACGGTCCCTTTGTCCCTAGAAAGAAGGTTGGAGACCCAGCTGTGACAGTTCCTAAGACGAGGAAGGAGTTCAATGATGCTGAAAAGCCATTGAGAAAAATTTTCGTGCTAAGAAATTTTTGGTTTGTGGAATAGTTCTTGATGAATACAACATGATATCCGCTTGTCAATCTGCAAAAGAAATATGGGAAGCTCTAAAGACTGATCTCGAGGGAACCACTCAAGTGAAGCAATCCAAGATTGACATGCTCTACACTGAATATGAACTCTTCAGAATGAAGGACGATGAATCCATTCAAGATATACATACTCGATTCACTTCCATCATCAATGAGATGCACTCTCTTGGTGAGATCATTCCCAGAAACAAGCTTGTGAGGAAGATCCTCAGTGTGCTGTCTAGCTCTTGGGAAAGTAAGGTAAACGCTATCACTGAGGCAAAAGACTTGCAGGCATTAACCATAGATGAGCTGGTTGGAAATTTGAAGACTTACAAAATGAAGAAGAAGAAGGACAATGAGAGAAGAGAACCAAAATGGGAAAAAAAACCTGGTTCTTAAGACAGAAAATAATGACTCAAGTGGTAAAGACAGTGATATGGCATACCTGACCATAATATTTCAGAAAATGGTTCGCAGGAATGGAGGTATCCTAAAGAGGGGCAGTTCTAGCAAGCCAAAGAATTATGATCTCTGTCATAAATGTGGGAAGCCAGGACACTTTATCAAGGACTGTCCTCTCTTAAAGTAAGAACATTTCAAGCACAACTTAGACAAAGCAGCCAAGAGGAACCCGGTTCTTGATAAACACTTCAAAAGAAAGAATGCCACTAACAATATTTTGAAGCAAGCTTTTGCAGCATAGGGAGAATCCTCGAGTGAGTCTGAAGAAGAAAATGATGCAGGTGATAGTTCAATGATGGCAGTGGAAGGTGAAACAACTGAGCATAACTCAATCTTTGCTTTGATGGCTCAATCAGATGATAATGAAGATGACGATAATGATGAGGTAAACTTTCTGGATGTTCAGAGAAATCTGAAATCCTACTCTCCTAAAAACTCATGTCATTATAAAATGTACTAGTTAATGCTTACCATAGTCTTATAAATGATAAGGATTTTCTTAACCATGGAATTAGGAGATTCTGAACAAACTAGAGATGACCTGGCAGTTGTTGTTGTTGAATTGAAGGAAACAGTAGACAATCTGAAAAATGAAAAGGAGGCTCTAGTTGAGAAACTCACTAACATCGAACACGAAAGAGATGATCTAATGGTGGTAGTGGTTGACTTAAAAGAAACCATTGAGAGTGTCAGTAAAGAAAAGGAAGTTTTAATTGAGAAAGTTTTTATCATTGAGCAAGAAAGAGATGATCTTTTAGTGGTGGTAGTAGACTTAAAGGAAACAATAAAGGAACTTAAAATTGAAAGTAGGCTTGGAAATCCTGAAAAAGGAAAAGAAGTCGCGAGTGAGGCACACATTAAGCTTGTGAATGAGTTGAATTTGGTAAAAACTAGCTTGTGTGTTGAACTTGAGAAAAATAGACAGCTTTTGGCAAAATTAGAAAGACTGAAGAGTGATATTGAAAAATCTCTTAATTGGACCTGGTCCTCTGATGCTATTACTGCCATGTATGTGAACAATGGGGGAAACGAGCAAGGAATAGGTTTCAAAGGGAGAAAACTCCCTACAACCCTCAAAGAAAGTATGTTATTGTATCCGACAATTGGCTATGTACCCACTGTGGTAACAATGGGAATTTCAAAGAAAACTGCAAGGCCAGGGTTCAGTCTCTTCAAAAAAACAAGATCTTTGTTGAACAAGTAACTACTGCTAGAGGACCTGGTAGCACTCATAGAAAACACATATTACCTGCATGGACCAAAAGAGTACTTATTCATCCCTTTCCTCATTACAAGGGACCCAAACTTATTTGGGTTCCTAAATCTAACCCTTGATTTCTTTGTGTACGAAGCAGTGAAAGGAGGCAGCCAATAATGGTACATGGGCAGTGGATGTTCAAAGCACATGATTGGAAATACCATGGATTTTCTTTCACTGAAATCCCTACAAGGAGGGAGTGTATCCTTTGGAAATGGGAAAAAGGGATACATTCTAGGTGTTGGAAGGATTGAGAAGTCACTCACTCACTCAATTGAAAACGTGTACTATGTCAATGGCCTCAAGTACAGTATCCTGAGTGTCTCCCAAATTTGTGATAAGGGAAACAAGGTAGAGTTCTTGTCCAAGATATGCACAATCACCAACCTTGTAACTGGTGAAGTGGTACTTATGGCTAAAAGATACAAAATTATCTACGTTGCTGATTTTGAGTCTCTACAAAGTGGTGATCTGAGTTGTTTGAGAGTAGTTGATGATGATGTTGAACATTGGCACAGAGGGCTGGGCATGCAAGCTTCTCTCTACTGAATAAGCTGGTCCAGAAGGACCTGGTTCTTGGTCTGCCCAAGTCAAGGTTCAAGGAGAACAAAGTGTGTGATGCTTGCGCAAGAGGAAAACATGTAAAATCTTCATTCAAGCCCAAAAATGACGTCAGCACCTCAAAACCACTTGATCTTCTTCATATGGATCTATGTGGACCAATGAGGGTGCCAAGCAGGGGAGGAAAAAGATACATCTTTGTGATAGTGGATGACTACTCCAGGTTCACTTGGACTCTGTTCCTCAGAACCAAAGATAAGACCTTTCAGGTTTTTGTAGCTTTTGTGAAGAAGATTCAAGTAAAGATTGGATCAAAAGTAGCCTGCATCAAATCAGATCATGAAACAGAATTTGATAATTCTAAGTTTGATGAATTCTTCAATGAAAATGGCATTACTCACAACTTCTCAACCCCAAGAACACCACAACAAAATGGAGTTGTGAAAAGGAAGAACATGACTCTTGAAGATATGGCACAAACAATGTTGATTGATAGTGGAATTGCTAAGAACTTCTGGGAAGAAGCTATCAACACAGCTTGCTACTTGGTGAACAGGTGCATGATCAGGTCTCTCTTGAACAAAACTCCCTATGAGTTACTGAATCGTAGTAAGCCCAAGCTGACTCACTTGAGAACATTTGAATGCAAATGTTATGTTTTCAACAATGGAAAGGATCAGCTTGAAAAATTTAATGCCAAGAGTGATGAAGGAATCTTCCTGGGCTACTTTTCTCAGAGCAAATACTACAAGGTATACAACAAACGAACCCAGTGTATTGAGGAGAGTGCGCATGTGATTTTTGATGAGTCTTATCTCTCCTGTGAGAAGAGCAAGAATGATGATCAAGATGGAGAACCCTTGTTGGTTCCAGCAGAAGTTATTGATATGGAAAATGGGAAGGCAGACATAATGAGCCATGTCAAGGAGACAAGTGAAGACAATACAACCACTTCCTCATCTGTTGGAGAGGAACCAGGTTCTACAATCACAACCATTGAAGCTGAATATAGAGTGGTCGATGCAGTTCAAGGTACTCCACTGGTGGCAGAAAGAAGCATCCAAGAAACTCAGTCAGGCATGCCCAATCACCTACAAATGAGATTCAAGTACCAAACTGGAAGCACAAAAGCTAACATCCTCTTGACAATATAATCACCCTCTGGATTCAGGAGTTCAAACTAGATAAAAATCTAGAAATTCACTTGCCTTTTCAACATTTCTCTCCCAAATAGAACCCAAAAACATTAAAGAAGCCTTGAAAGATGCAAACTGGATCACAACTATGCAAGAAGAGCTGCATCAATTCGACAGAAACAAAGTATGGCACCCAGACCTACATATTGCACCATCGTTAGGACCAGATGGGTATTCGGGAACAAGCTTGATGAGTTTGGGAACACAATAAGAAATAATGCAAGGCTTGTGGTTCAAGGCTACAATCAGGAGGAAGGAATTGATTATGATGAGACATTTGCTCCAGTTGCTCGAATGGAGGCTATCAGAATTTTCATTGCTTTTGCATCTCATATGGAATTTCACTCTGTTCCAAATGGATGTCAAAATTGCATTTCTAAATGGCTTCCTCAAGGAAGAAGTCTATGTCAAGAAACCTCCAGGATTTGAATGTCATGAGCATCCTGAATATGTTTTCAAATTGGACAAGGCTTTATATGGGTTGAAGCAGGCTCCTCGATCTTGGTATGAAAGGTTGTCAAAATTTCTCCTTGAAAATGGCGTTGCAAGAGGAAAAATTCACAATGCTCTATTTTTAAAGAAACGAGGGAGGAACACGCTCATTGTTCAGGTATATGTGGATGATATCATTTTTAGGGAACCAACAGATTCTCTGTGTGAGGAATTTGCAAAACTCATGGAAAGTAAGTTTAAGATGAGCATGATGGGAGAGTTGAATTTCTTCTTGGGACTTCAAGTGAAGAAGTCCACAAAGGGAACATTTATATGTCAGCAAAATTACATCAAGGAGCTTCTGAAAAGGTTTGACATGTAAGCATCAAAAGTGATTGACACTCCCATTGCCACTACTACTCGCCTTGATATGGATGAACCTGGCTCTCCAGTGAATCAAACCATGTATAGAGGCATCATTGGATCTCTCCTGTATCTTACTGCAAGCAGACCAAACATCGTATCCAGTGTGGGTGTGTGTGAAAGATTCC
This sequence comes from Nicotiana paniculata, assembly GCA_005239505.1. NCBI lineage: Eukaryota > Viridiplantae > Streptophyta > Magnoliopsida > Solanales > Solanaceae > Nicotiana > Nicotiana paniculata. Next base: position 81,573 of record ML305791.1, on the reverse strand, counting down.
AGTCAAACCCTAAAAATTGTCATCTGAAGGCTGCCAAAAGAATCTTGAGATATATTAAGGGAACTTAGGACCCGGCTCTTTATTACCCTTCAGGTGACAATTTTAATCTTATTGGGTATGCTGATGTTGATTATGCAGGTTATCTGGTGAACAAGAAAAGCACATCTGGAATGGCTCACTTTTTGGGTGCATGTCTTATCTCATGGGGCACTAGGAAGCAAAATTCAGTGGCACTATCAACAACTGAAGTAGAGTATGTTGCAGCTGCTTCTTGTTGTGCTCAACTACTGTGGATCAATCAACAACTGGAAGACTTTGGAGTGTACACTTACTGCTTACCTCTCTTGTGTGACAATACAAGTGCACTCAACATGGCTAAAAATCCAGTCCAACATAAGAGAACCAAGCACATTGATGTGAGACATCACTTTTTCAGAGATAATGTTGAAAATGGGTTTATTTGTATAAATTTCCGTAGCATAGAATATCAAATTGCAGACATCTTTACCAAAGCCTTGAGCAGAGAACAGTTTGAGAGAAATTGACTGGCACTGGGGCTAATAAAGCCCAACTGAGGACCCGGTTCCCAACATATGGCTATGAAAGTCACATATAGGTAAAACTAGCTAAAGTATTTTTTGGCCTAGTCTAACTCACTTCTATATTGTTACAGGTAGACATGCATGATGATTACAGAAGTTGCTGAGGCAATACATGAGAGATAAAAGAGGGTTAAGCACACTTGCAAGACTAGTCAGGGAACCTGGTTCTTTTGACACAGGCTAGTAGTCTCTTATTTTCTCATACTCAATTTAAAATGAACAAACAACAATTCCACATCATCAACTTTTCAGTTTCTTTATGTCACGTCTTTTCTTTCAAAATTGTTTCACCTTTCTCTGAAGCGACGCATCTCCCCATGTACTTGCCGCCGTTTCAGAACCCGTTTCCCTTTCCTTCATAAATATTACCAACTCCATCATAACCTTTCACTTCCAAAAAATTTAAACCACTCTCTTGTATTCTTTTTTCTCTCAAACACTCTTCCAGAAAACCCTTACCATGGATTAAAATCAAACAACCCCTCTTACAACTGCTGATAAACTTACTGAGTCCTCACTCGTAAAAACTCCTTCAGTCGTTTCTTCTCACACCATTATGTCTAGTACAAACCCTAAACCAGTGTCTCCTCTACACTCCACCCCTCTCTCTACCCACTCTTACTCTAGTCCTCTCCTAAGTGGTGAAGAATCGAACAAACCTGAGAATGTCAGTATTCCTCCATTGTCGCCTGAAAAGAACAACGATCAGAGTAAAGAGGAAAGTTCCATTCCAGAAGAAAATCAGGGTCAGTTATACTCTGCAGCAGAAATGTCAATGATCAGTCCAGAAATTGCTAAGGCAACTGTAGAAGGTTGTGATTCTACAAATATTTCCGCTTCTTTTGTTACTGCTTCTATGGAACCTCAAGAGAGGGATGCTATAGAAAACATGCTCTCTATTGCTTCTGATGGGGTGATTGTTGATGATAATTCTGGTAAGCCTGAGTCTCAGGGGGAAGAGACTCAACCCTCAGTGAGGGAAGGAACACGTGTGCCCTTTGAACAACCGACACAGGAAGAAACTACTGGGACTCCACTTGATGGACCTGATCCCTCACCTAAGGATCCAGGTTAGGAATCATCATCCCAGGTCAGTTTCGACCCTTCTTCTTCTCCTCACTTTGATGCTGAGCCTTTGAACATGGTACCACCTGAGATGCGATCTAGTGATGAAGAGGATTTAGATGATGTGGTGTTGAGTAAGTTTGTTAGGGCAAGGAAGCCTGTGGCAACTCCTGAGCCACCTCCCAAGCGACCTACTACTAGGTTGCAGAAAAAGGAGGCTCTTGAGTCTGTCCTCAAGAAGAGTAAGAGGAGTCGTAGGAAGAAGAGATTAGTCAAGGATGGACAAGTTGTGGTTGATAAGGATATACTAGTTGTTGCAGTCGATGAGGAAGCTGTAGAGGAATCAAGTTCATTAACTAAGAGGCCCCTGAGAAAGAAACACTCTCTCTCATTCTAATACTGAGAGTCCTTCTAAGAGTGTTGATGGTACACCTAGTGAAAATTTGGTAAGGAGTTCCAGTAAAGACCGGTGAAAGTCAGTGACAAGTTGAAGGATGTTGAAGTGGAAGTGTCCGATGAGAACATGCAAGTGAATTCTGGTGAGATTTTTTAGTCCCGTGGGAAGTCAGTGAAAAGAAAATTGGTGGATGATGAGGAACCCAATTCCTCCAAAAAGGCAAAAGGTGGTAGCATCTCTGGAAAGGAAATATTGAGGTACCAAAAGGTGTTGTGGGGTCGTACTTTTGCCCCTGAAATTTCTGATATGGCTAGAATGCGTCAAGTGGTTGGGATGTGTGAGTTTCAACAGTGGGCACACTTGTTCAAAGTGGATGTGTCAAAAGTATATGAGGAAGAGGTACAAAGTTTTCATGCCGACCTTTTTACTATTGAATCTGATCACATATGTGCATTGGTGAATGGTGTCGACATTGTAATGGATTTTGCTGTACTGGGAGAGATGCTCAAGGTTCCTGCTTAGGGTTTGACATTCGTCTGTGGTGCTTGCAGATCTAATTTTCGGAATTCCATTAACAAAGAAAGCGCAGTGCAACAAGGGGAACAAGTACATAAAAAGGAACTTCTTCCAGTTTACTAGTTGCTCTTTGAGTTAGTCAACAAAGTCCTGCTTCCTCGTGCTGAGAGGAGATTTATTACCTCAAAGGCTGATTTGGTTCTGATGGAAGCCTTGGACAACTTCAAAACTGTCAATCTGCCTAGCATAATGATTAAACATATGCAGAAGGTAGTAGAGTTCAAATATGGAAACCATGGACTCCCTTATGGATTTCTCCTTACGCGAGTGTTCAAGTACTTTAAAGTGACTTTGGGACAGCCAAAGGTAGGGACCAAGAAGCATACCTTCTCAAAGACTACACTAAAAGAGTGTGAGTGCATTGACAAACGTGGAGGAGTAGGCAACACTTCAACTATCTCTCAACTCATTACTGCCCATAATCACGCTACTAAAGAGATCAGGAAGTTAAAGGCTCAGAATGCTATATTGGAGACTCAGTTGAGTCAGGCCCAGGAGGCACCATGATCTTCCAGTTCTTTGAACTCAGAGGTTTCCCGACTAACCAAGGAAAATGCTGATCTCAGGCAATAGGTTGAGAACCTAAAGGAGAAACTGCTTAATGAGCAAATGTTCGCCAATGCCTGGATGGATCTTGTTCTCAAAACTCTTGCCGCCTCTTCCAAGCCTTCTTCTTCTAGTGTCCCCTAAGCATATCCCCCCAGTGACCAGTTCTCAGTTTACCTTCTTTTATGTTGTTTTGATGATTTTTTGGTTTTTGTTTTTGTTTTTTTTGGTTGTGGATGGAAAACATTGATACGTCTCCCGAATGTAATAGTCCAACAATGCTTTTAATGCAAGCTTTCCCATCTTATGCTGTTTATGATCATGCTTTTCTACATCTGTTTTCCATCATGTTTGTGTGCACACAAGTGGAATTTATTAGCTACTCTAGACTTATTTATGTTGTTTGCTTGTATGTGCTTATAATAATGCCAAAAGGGGGAATATAAATTGAGACTTAAGAAAGAAACAGATCACTAATTAAGGGGGAAGTACAAATTCAGGGGGAACTTTGTGAGAATCTTGGTAAATTATCTGGTTTTTGTGGATCTTTGCAGGATTATCAATTTTTAAGTTTGTCATCATCAAAAAGGGAAAAATTGATAGGTTATAAGTACCTCCGTTTTATATTTTGATGATCTAACAAACTTATTGTCAAGAACCAGATAAGAAACCTGATGCACTATTGGTACACAACTTAAATATCTGACTCGAGCTAGAGAGAGTTGTCACAACTTCAGAAGATAAAGAATCAACACAGAGAACAGATGACCTTGGGTTCCCCTGGCAACAGTACGAAGTCAACTCTCCCCAGTTGGAAAGTGACTGCCTACACTGTACACGCAAACAATACAGCACAGTGCATCAGTCATTTCCACTGGGAAGAACCTTGTACCATTAAGTGCTTACATCATTCAAGTGATGTCATAAATGTTGTATTAACATTAATCTTACAACAAAACATCACTTGAACACTAAAGAATTGATTGAAGCACTCCAAGCATCTGATTATCAACAACACAATTCTCAAGTGCATCAAGAACAAAGTACAATGTTGCTACGTACCAGTTCCTACATCAAGTCTTTGTATGTACTTAGTAGTGTTGTAACTTTGTTATTGTTATTCATTGTATCTCCTAATTAGCTTGTCTAGAAGCATTAATTAGGAAACCCTTTTAAACCATAAACTTCAGTGTTTGTGTCGTGGCTAGAGTTAGACATGTGTTGAAGTCTTTGTAATAGGTGTATTGCAAAGTGGCTTGTAATAGGTGTATTACAAGTTAGTGAGGGATTAAGAGTTTAATTCCTAGGTTGCATAGTTTGTAATCTAAAAGGTTGCTCATAGTGAAGTTAAAATCCTACAAGTGTAGGTCGTAGTTTTTAATCCCATTGAGCTGGGAATTTTCCACGTAAAAGTTCCCTGAGCAAGTATAATCTGTGAAAACTAATATAGAACCTGGTCTCTATATAGTTTGGTGGATACTCATATTCTATCACTCTTCTTTTATCTCCCCATGTAAAAATTCTAACTTTACATCTAACTGGAAAATACCCTTTGCATTCAGTGCTGCCAAGCAATTACCATGCAAATGGTGTCTAGTCTAGCAACTGGAGGAAAAGCCTCTTTGTAGTCAACACTATTCTCTTGCTTATAGCCTTTCGCTATTAAGCTAGCTTTATGCTTATCGACCTCTCCATTTCCCTTCAACTTTATCTTGTAAGCCCATTTGTCACTAATTGTTTTTTGATTGTCTGGAAGGTCCATCAGCTCCCAAATTTTGGTTTCTTTCAATTGCTCTGATCTCATTATCCATTTCATGCTACCACTTTACATCCTTAATAACATCTTTAAAGGCTATAGGATCGCAATTTGAAAATAAAGCAACATATGTAAATAAATTTCAGTTTTATCAGTCCCATACCTTATAATCTTTCATCCATGTTGGAGCAGTTCTACTTCATTAAGGACGACCATTGAAAGGTTGGACATCATTTGTTCTTGCCTTACTCTCACGACCCCAAATCCAGGCCAGTCGTGATGGCGCCTATCATGGAAGTAGGCCAGCCAAAACCCAAACTCAAATCATAATAAGCTTCATTTTTACATTTTTTTACTATACTGATTACCCATAAAAGTTCCTTTAAACATGTATAAAAACAGTCAAAACTATACTGAGTAATAAATACAACCCCCGAGAACCCGGAGTCACTGGTCATGAGCATCTACATAAATATACAACTCAACGGAAATAAATTCTATAATATTAAACAAGAGAGGGAGCAGGAATGCGGACGCATGCAACCATCTCGCAAACCTCCGAGAATATCTGGAACAGATAGACAACTCACCCTTCCCTAACACCTGAATCTGAACATAAGCTGCATGGAGTAATGTGAGTACACCAACTCACTAGTAATGAAAATAAATCAGGTCTGAGCAGCAAGAACACATAAAATCAAGGTCATCAAATCATAAGAGGAACAACCTCCCTTTCCAACAGTATAACATAGATATGTGAAATCATCATGTCGTAAAATCATCTTCAGACAAATCCCTTAAAAATGTATATTTTTCAACAACTTCAACCGAAAGGTTTAGTATAAAAACGAAATGAATCATATAGAGGCCCCTCGGGCAAAACATATTTCATAAGCTCAGAGTGTGAATAGTAAATCATCAGTAGCCCCTCGAGCAAAACATATTTCATAACTCAGTGTGAAAGTAGTAAAATCATCAGTAGCCCCTCGGGAAAAACATGTATCATAATCAGCCCCTCGGGCATGCCTCACAGTCACTCATAATCAGTCACTCAGCACCTCACAGTCACTCATGCCTCCCAATCACTCGTCTCTTGGCACTCGCACTTAGTAGGTACATGCGCTCATTGAGGGTGTGTACAGACTCCGTCTACGGAGGGGCTCCTTCACCCCAAGCGCTAAATAAACAGCCAAATCATGGCATCAATCACCCTCAGGCTCTCGGCCTGTCTCATAACATAAACATCCTCACAATCAGGCCCTCGGCCTCACTCAGCACCTCATCATCACTCTGGCCCTTGGCCACACTCAGCAGAACCATTCGAAAGGCCCCTCGGGCGAATCAGTAAAAAAAAAGGGTACTCGACCCAAAACATCAGTTTAAGTCTCAAAGTGGTGTAAATCATGCTGAGGTTCCAATAAAACAGTATGCACGATGATGCTGAGTGAAATCATCAACAAATAGTGAGGAAAACAACAGTAAAAAGCCCTCAAAGGGTCTAAACAGATCGGCACGAGGCCCCAAACACAACTTATAGCCCAAATATTTCACAAATCTTTAGAACATAATTTAACATAAGGTTTTGAGTAAATATGCAACTCATTAGTTTCCGCGGAGAGTACCTAGTCCAATCCAAAAATCAGTACGCGCCACATACTTGTCATCTGACATGTGCACCATTCCAAATTCACTAAGAAAATATGTAGTCCGAGGTTCCATACTCTGAGGACAAGATTTATAACCATTACTTACCTCTACCGGACCACAACACTTGTCCGCTATGCCTTTTTCCCTCAAATAGGGTCCCGATTGCTCCGAATCTAGCCAAAACCAGTTAACATCATCAATATATACTCAAGGAACACAACCCAATCGAAAACTATCAAATTATACAAGAATCTCGAAATTCGGCCAAACTCGAGCCCCAGGACCACGTCTCGGAATCCAATAAAAATTACATCAAAAGAACCCTTATCCTCCCACGAGTCCGTACATACCAAGAACATCAAAATCGGACTACAATTGCCCACTCAAATCCTCAAAAGAAAAATAAATTTTCCATGCACCCTTGTTTCCCTACCTTGGTTCAATTCCAGAAATTTTATGGACTAAATAACTTACGAATTGACATAAAAACGAGTTATGAAGTTGAAAATCTTACCTCCAAGTGATTCCCTTGATTTCCCTTCAAATCCCTCCCAAATAGCTCTCAACTCGCATGCAACAATGGGGAAAATATAAACCAAATTCGCACTTCAGGCCTTTTAAACATTCTGCCCAGCTAAAATAATTTCTTCACTGCGATCGCAAACATCGACACGTGATCGCGAAGAACAAATCCGCTTCCCCATCAAATTACCTTACGCGATCGTAGACATCCTCACGCGATTGCGATTCATCAAGACATAAACTCATGCGATCGCAAACCACTCCACGCGATCGTGAATAACAAAGGCTCAACTCACCGACGCGCCCGCCCCTTTAACTCTACGCGATCGCACTGACCAACCACCTCATACTCACGCGATCGCGTATAACAAAAATCCTGCCTCACTATTTTACCCTACGCGATCGCAAACATCCTCACGCGATCGCATAGAAGGAAACCAGACCCCCACACCAGCAGAAATCTGCCCCGATTTCAAGCCAAAAGTTGGTCTGTTAACCACCCGAAACACACCCAAGGCCCTCAGGACCTCAACCAAACATACCAACATAACCCATAACATCATTCAAACTTAGTCGAGCCTTCGAAAACCAAAAACAATGCAACAACACCAAAATCGCATCAAATTCAAGCCTATTAACTTTGAAATTTCCAAATTTCGCCAACTACGCCGAAACCAACCGAAACACCTCCGATTGACCTAAAATTTTGCAGACATATCCAAAATGACATTACGAACCTGCTCCAACTTCCGGAATTTCATTCCGACCTCGATAGCCTATTTTCCACTGCCGACCGAAAATCACCAAAAACTAACTTTCGCCAATTCAAGCTTAATTCTACACCGGACATGACGAAAATATTCTGAACACACTCCTAACTCCCAAATCACCTAACGAAGCTATCCGAGCCATAAAATCTACATTCCGAGGTCATTCACCAATAAGTCAACTCTCAGTTGGCTTTCTCAACTATTAGGCTACCTTGAGAGACTAATTGCCTCAATGCTTATCATGACCACTCTGAACCTGAACCAACCGACCCAACACACATAAATGAAGCTGAACCACATAAAATGAAGCAGAAACGGGGGAAATAGGGCAAAATTCTCGGAACGACCGGCCGGGTCGTTACATCCTCCCCCACTTAAACATACGTTCTTCCTCGGACGTGCCAAGAGTTGTTCTCCAACACTATCAAACTGTTACGCATTTTACCATGAAAATACCTGGGGGTGATCCCACGTCACCCTATCCCATATAGGTCCAATAGCACAATACCGCTGAAATTTCGAAATCCAAATTCTGGCCCATAACCTTAGAACCAAATTCCCACTTCTGAAATGATATATAAGATCAAAATTTCCATAACTATAAACTGAACAAGCATGAACATGCTGAATCAAAGACATATACGTACCCCATATGAAATCACATAATACACCATGTGACTCAAACACTCATAGCAATAACTCTTTAACCACAATAACTGCTCAGAACAGTCCGATTCCGGTACACCACCTCTTATCAAGAAATGCCTTGCTCCAACACTTCCATATACTGCCGATGATGGAAGAAGTACGTAGAACTAACAAACATTCGTCCGATCAACCAAAGATGAAACTCTCCCTTCCCAAACAGGAACTATAGTAGATTTCTAAGCCTACTCCCGATATTTATCCTTCCAACTATGCTGTAGAAAATTCCGAAAATATTCATTCTAGATCTAATGACCTCCTCTCATCCATCACAACCACCCTGATAACATGGCACTAACCATTCGACACATCGATACAATTCGAAGCCAAAACTTGTGCAACTCGTGCACTTAACAACAACTTCCCAATGCAATCAAATTATATAAAAGATCCACACGAGATGACTATCCTGCCATTAACAATTACCATCACCATATCATACTAACAGCCTGGCATATACCGTAAAAATCAAAATCACATGAATCCGACACCAAAGGTCATACCCCTACATAACTCCGCTACACTGTGCGATCTCATCCAACCGCTGGTCCACTTGGAATATTTCAAAACATCTTGCCCAAAAATCAATAACCATTCGAAATTCGACATCAAGTACTCAAAGTGCATTTCCATAACCACGGGGGAAACTGGACAATACCATGCCACCCGAAACAGAAGGTATATAACCAACACGCCTCAATCCCGCAACACCCAATTACTTACCTTACTCAAATCTAGCTATAAAGCCCAATTAGAACCGCACCATATGTGCATATAACCAATAATCACCACTCCTTGCAACATCGAAGGGTAACTCATAGATCACTCCAGAACATGAACAAATCAATCACAATCAAATGATACTTTTTTCAATAATAGAAACTCAAAGCCAACAATTCCGACCCGGTGCAGAACACGCACCCATATTAGCCTACCAGTGACCCTAAATTAACTCTGATCACTCACAACAGGTAGACAACTTACCGAAAAGTTCATAATGACAGAATCATGGTACATACTAACATCCGGCTAGCTCAGCTCGCATCTCCACAGTCCATTACCACACAATATGATGTTTATGAGAAGTCTCAGTCTCGAAGTCCAGGAAACGTACATACTACTATATCTGATCACAACTCCACTGCTCGCATACATAACACATCCCAAATACTCATTCATTCCACGGGGAATACCCCTATAATTCTTCCGTTCACCAAGCAACCTTGAATATCAACAGTCGATCCAACAACAGGGCGCCGCGATACCAATGAAGTACCCTTAATTCAAACACATTGCTCTTTCTGAAATATATACCCTCATCAAGTCGCACCCATTAGTGATATCATCCACCTGGTCATCTGAAACTGCCCATGCTGCCTAAGAATTTATTATCTTCCTTCCAGAACGGAACCGTGACCTCACATATGCAAATCTCGACTCTTCCCAATATACCGCACACGCCATGCCAACCTAGGAAAAATACGGGAACTCCAGGGTCCCTTCTAAGACACAAGCAACTACTTACCCAACTAGACAAGAATTTCCATTTGATCTCATTTAGAAACAACACACTACACGCCACAAAAAATATGCACCCTTAATCGCGGTAGAAATCACCAGGAACTATCCGAAATCCCATTTGCACAACACCAACCCACCAGGACTGAACTCTTTTAACTCAACCCAACTACGCAGACCACCAAAAATCCAAGAGCATTGCTAAGAAACACCCGAAAAACCTGTCACCTTATGAACACCCCAAAGAACTAACCGTATCCCTTACCATGACAATCCGACCTACTACCAAATCGCCCTATTTACCCAAGTTCCTTCTGACTTACCTTCAAATTGATACTTCTCCCTGCCGTAATACCATAATTTTTCAACCCCGACTCACCATAAGCGACCCAAGAATAAAACCATACCGTCTAAGGCTCATAAGCCGCCAAATACTCCCTCAAATATCCCCAAAAGTAACATTCAAATTACTTACCCTGAAGGGACTCCCTGCGAATCAAAAGCCATTACCTTCACCTTTCTGGTGCCGATATGTAAAATACCACAAGTCTTGACATCCTCTAACGTAAATCTCAATCACACCGACCAATTAGACAGAATTGACCTGACCCTTTTGCACACTAACATAACAGGAAAGTAATCCACTCACTTGAAATCAAAAGCAATTTCATACACTGCACACATTATACCTTTTACAATTTCCACTAAATCATTCAATAGAACCCAATTACCCAACAAGTACACTACAACCTATATCGAAGAAATTCCCCTTACTCATGGCATTCCCAGACCCCATACTTGCATGTCATAACTGATTTACCACTATATCTCAAATTGAAACCAATACCACGCATAATTATGTAATCAACTTATCAATAGCAAACTCCCCCGCTTGGCTCAAAGCCAAGGATCTAGACAAACAAGATTATGCCTACACATTATCACTACCACCATGCTGTGGTGGGATTCAACTAAATCCTTCATAAGCTTATATGACCCAAACCATCTAACACTCAAATCAATTGCCAATCTCTCATCCACCATCGCAATATCCACGCCAACTTCCACAAGCGATCTGAACTCCAATTACAACATATATCTTTGACTGGTAGAAGAGAACTCATTACAGACTACATAGGGACCACACACCCTAGGATAATTCGCAGGAGATACCCATGCCCTCTTTGCCTCAACTGCTATCTCTCCATACACTTCTGAAGACCAAAACTAACACACAATCACTACACCTTCCTGTATTTGAACACAACGATGCCTACCCTCGAGGCATCACAATACGCGGTAAAAACCTGAAGTCGATGGCAGAACTAACACTGGAGCGGCGGTCACAGAACTCTCGAGCTTCTGGAAGCTCTACCCACATATGAATGACCACATGGATACCCTCACTGGACACCACATGTCCTAATAATGCTACTGAACTGAGCCAAACTTCATACTCGGAGAATTGGCATAGAGCCTTTCCTCCCTGAGTATGCTACTCCCGGCTACGCGAATATGCTAGGACTCCATCAATGAATATAATAATCAAGGAGTGCTAATACGGCTGGAATACACCGTCAATCAAATACATGAATGCTACCGGAGCGAGTGATCAGCTCAAAAGACATCACCAAGAACTCATAACCCAACAGAAAATCCGCTTTACTCCCCAACTACACAACATGAGAGGTCTTCCAACATACTCACAACTCAAGGCCATATACCAAATCGAGACAGAAATCAAACACTCAATAAATCTTACCACATTTCCAGCCAACCCTTTCGACACATTTCACAGTATGAACACATCTAACTATCAATTCACACCCACCACATAGGCATCTAGTCACCAATTCTCATCAATAAGAACACGAACGGACATACAAGTCTCCAATTACATGTGCCCACACAACAAAAATCTTAGCAATCAAGCCACAAAATGAATCCGGCCTCAAGTCCTCTAGACTGGCCCATTACCAAAATGCCAAAATCACATCTCACCCATGGAAGCCACAAGCCGTCGATGCACAGCTGATACCAGGTGCTCTCAGGCGCGCTCGAATACATGGAAGGAATTCAGGATTTATGCTCTTGCCTGAATACAATGGATTCGCACGACAAGAATTTTTTAAAAATGTGAGATTTTTTTTCCTAAGGGTTCCGCAGCCTCTCGAAGATAAGTACAGACGTCTCCGTACCGATCCGTAAGACTCTACTAAACCTTCTCATGACTAGTGAGTCCTATGTAACCTAGGGCTCTGATACCAATCTGTCACGACCCCAAATCCAGGCCAGTCGTGATGGCGCCTATCATGGAACTAGGCCAGCCAAAACCCAAACTCGAATCATAATAAGCTTCCTTTTTACATTTTTTTACTATATTGATTACCCATAAAAGTTCCTTTAATCATGTATAAAAACAGTCAAAACTATACTGAGTAATAAATACAACCCTCGAGAACCCGGAGTCACTATAGTCATGAGCATCTACATAAATATACAACTCAACGAAAATAAATTCTATAATATTAAACAAGAGAGGGAGCAGGACTACGGACGCATGCAGCCATCTCGCAAACCTCCGAGAATATCTGGAACAGATAGACAACTCACCCTTCCCTAACACCTGAATCTGCACACAAGGTGCAGGGAGTAATGTGAGTACGCCAACTCACTAGTAATGAAAATAAATCAGGTCTGAGCAGCAAGAAACACATAAAATCAAGGTCATCAAATCACAAGAGGCACAACCTCCCTTTCCAACAGTATAACATAGATATGTGAAATCATCATGTATTAAAATCATCTTCAGACAAATCCCTTAAAGAATGTATATTTTTCAACAACTTCAACCGAAAGGTTTAGTATAAAAATGAAATGAATCATATAGAGGCCTCTCGGGAAAAACATATTTCATAAGCTCAGAGTGTGAGTATTAAATTATCAGTAGCCCCTCGGGCAAAACATATTTCATAACTCAGTGTGAAAGTAGTAAAATCATCAGTAGCCCCTCGAGAAAAACATGTATCATAATCAGCCCCTCGGGCATGCCTCACAGTCACTCATAATCAGTCACTCAGCACCTCATAGTCACTCAACACCTCACAGTCACTCATGCCTGCCAATCACTCGTCTCTCGGCATTCACACTCAGTAGGTACCTGCGCTCACTGGGGGTGTGTACAGACTCCGTCTTTGGAGAGGCTCCTTCAGCCCAAGCGCTAAATAAACAGCCAAATCATGGCATCAATCACTCTCAGGCTCTCGGCCTGTATCATATCATAAATATCCTCACAATCAGGGCCTCGGCCTCACTCAGCACCTCACCATCACTCTGGCCCTCGGCCACACTCAGCAGAACTACTCGAAAGGCCCCTCGGGCGAATCAACAAAAAAAATAGGGTACTCGACCCAAAATATCAGTTTAAGTCTCAAAGTGGTGTAAATCATGTTGAGGTTCCAATAAAACAGTATGCACAATGATGCTAAGTGAAATCATCAACAAATAGTGAGGAAAACAACAATAAAAGCCCTCAAAGGGTCGAAACAGATCGGCACGAGGCCCCAAACACGGCTTATAGCCCAAATATTTCACAAATCTTTAGAACATAATTTAACATAAGGTTTTGAGTAAATATGCAACTCATTAGTTGCCACGGAGAGGACCTAGTCCAATCCAAAAATCAGTACGCTCCACATACTCGTCATCTGACATGTGCGCCATTCCAAATTCAGTAATAAAATATGCAGTCCGGGGTTCCATACCCTCAAGACAAGATTTATAACCATTACTTACCTCTACCGGGCCACAACACTAGTCCGCTATGCTTTTGCCCCTCAAATAGGCTCCTGATTGCTCTGAATCTAGCGAAAACCAGTTAACATCATCAATATATACTCAAGGAACACAACCCAATCGAAAACTATCAAATTATACAAGAATCTCGAAATTCGGCCAAACCCGAGCCCCGGGCCCACGTCTCGAAATACGATAAAAATTACATCACAAGAACCCTTATCCTTCCATGAGTCTGTACATACGAAGAACATCAAAATCGTACTACAATTGCCCACTCAAATCCTCAAAAGAAAAATAAATTTTCCATGCACCCTTCTTCCCCAACCTTGGTTCAGTTCCAGAAATTTTATGGACTAAATCACTTAGGAATTGACATAAAAACGAGTTATGAAGTTGAAAATCTTACCTCCAAGTGATTCCCTTGATTTCCCTTCAAATCCCTCTCAAATAGCTCTCAACTCGCATGCAACAATGGGGAAAATATAAACCAAATTCGCACTTCAGGCCTTTTAAACATTCTGCCCAGCTAAAATAATTTCTTCACTGCGATCGCAAACATCGACACGTGATCGCGAAGAACAAATCTGCCGTCCAATCAAATTACCTTACCCGATCGCAGACATCCTCATGCGATCGCGATTCATCAGCACATAAACCCACGCGATTGCAAACCACTCCACGCGATCATGAAGAACAAAGGCTCAACTCATCCATGTGCCCCTTTAACTCTACGCGATCGCAAACAACGCAACGCGATCACACTGACCAACCACCTCATACTCACGCGATCTCGACCTCCACTACGCGATCACGTATAACAAAAATCCTGCCTCACTATTTTACCCTACGCAATCACAAACATCCTCACGTGATCGCGTAGAAGGAAACCATACCCTCACACCAGCAGAAATTTGCCCCGATTTCAAGCCAAAAGTTGGTCCGTTAACCACCCGAAACACACCCGAGGCCCACGGGACCTCAACTAAACATACCAACCTAACCCATAACATAATTCAAACTTATTGGAGCCTTCGAAACACCAAAAACAAAGGAACAACACCAAAATCGCATCAAATTCAAGCCTATGAACTCTGAAACTTCCAAATTTCGCCAACTACGCCGAATCCAACCGAAACACCTCCGATTGACCTGAAATTTTGCAGACATATCCAAAATGACATTATGAACCTGCTCCAACTTTCGGAATTCCATTCTGACCTCGATAGCCTATTTTCCACTGCCGACCAGAAATCACCAAAAACTAACTTTCGCCAATTCAAGCTTAATTCTACACCGGACATCACAAAAATATTCTGAACACACTTCTAAGTCCCAAATCACCTAAAAAAGCTATCCGAGCCTAAAATCCGCATTCCGAGGTCGTTCACCAATAAGTCAACTCTCAGTTGGCTTTCTCAACTATTAGACTACCTTGAGAGACTAATTGCCTCAATGCTTATCATGACCACTCTGAACCTGAACCAACCGATCCAACACACATAAATGAAGCTGAACCACATAAAATGAAGCAGAAATGGGGGAAATAGGGCTAAATTCTCGGAACGACCCGCCGGCTCGTTACACTTACTGAGTTTGAAGAAGATGAATCTACTTGTTCAGTGGTCTCCACGGGCTGCTGCCCTTCCTCATCTTCAAAACTTGCTGGAATTTGTTGAGGGAAATCATCATTACTCCAATTCCACGTTTCTTCTTCATAAAAAATAAGATCTCAGCTGATAACAATTTTCTTGGTGATAGGATTGAATAATTTATAAGCTTTCGATTAATCATTAACACCAAGAAAACTGCATTTTTGCCCTTTATCATCTAATTTCTTGCTTGTTGCATCTGGAATGTGGGCATATGTAATACACCTAAGGATTCTAAAATAAGAAACAACTTGTTTGCACCTACTCCAAGCTTTAAGATGAGTCATATTTTGAACAGAAAAAGAACAGCTTCAGGTCAAAAGTTTTTCGGTAAGGAATGTTGATACCCAATTTTTCTCTATATCATTTCCAAAATACATATATACTTTCAAAACAATGCATGAGCATCCATTAATATTTTTTCATAATTTTCTGTAATTTTAAAAGAATTTCTAAGTAATTTATTCCATTATTTCATTGTCCAAATAATTACATATTGCATCACAAATGATTTTATAATAATTTTATTGCTTAATTTTATCATCTATATTTATATTAAGCTTTAATTATTTTATGCATAATTATATTTACATTTGTAGATTATAATTACAATAATTTTGCAATAATAGCCCATGTGTGCATAATTACTTGATTTTACACAAAAATGACCTTTTACATTTTTATAATATTAAGTAATTATTTCAAAATCATTTTTCATGCATAAATAGCATTATTTATTATTTATTAGCTATTTTTATAAATTATTTTATCAGATTAATTGGCTATTTAACATATAGCCTCTTTTCTTTTAATTTTCGGACCCAGCCCAATAGCTAACCTAACCCAATACCCATAACCCCAATAACTTTGATCCAA
This sequence comes from Nicotiana paniculata, assembly GCA_005239505.1. Taxonomy (NCBI): domain Eukaryota; kingdom Viridiplantae; phylum Streptophyta; class Magnoliopsida; order Solanales; family Solanaceae; genus Nicotiana; species Nicotiana paniculata. The sequence continues at coordinate 65,146 of ML305791.1, read as the reverse complement.
TAACCCACCCCAACCCCAGATTCAATCCTGGCCGTTGATCTTAGAAGAGCAACGGTCCAGGACAACCTTTCCTTTTTTAATTAATAAACGACCCCCAAACCCTAATCATTATTTCAAACCCGGCGCCTTTGAATCCCTTCCCTCCTCTCTTCTTTCTCACCCTCCTCCTAACCCTAGTCCGCCATCACCAAAACCCCTTCGATTCATGGTTTATTTCTTCAATTTTAGGCCCTATCCGGCTTCCTATCTCTACCGGTGTTTCGATTTTCATGTTGTTTGAGGGTAATCTCAAGAAGCACAAACCATACTTGATTCAAATCCCTCGTTTTCTCGATGAATCCGTCTGTGTTGACTCCTATGTTTGTGAGTACTAATTTCTTCGTGTTTATGGCTTCAAATCTCTAGTTCAAACAGATTTTTCTCACCTCTGCTTATGTTTAACTATTTTTGGTTAAATCTGTTCAGATCTCTTTAGATCTGAAGCGATTTGACTTTGTTTGTTACTTTCCTTTAAGATTCTGCTATTTTTGCTTCTATTGTCAACCGAATCTTGTTCTTCCCTAGAAGCTAGGGTTTCATCTTTTTACGTTTATGCAAAATTGTTTAAAAAACGTTTAAATGTTTAACTCTGGTTTTCCTCATTACTGTTTGACTGATTTCTTTCACTGAGTTTCATCTCTATGTCTTTATACTCTAGGGTTTCATCTTCTAAAGTTTCTGCAAAATGTTGAAAACGTTTAAGTGTTTAACTTTGATTTTCTTTACTTTTCGACTGGTTCTCATATCTATGTCTGCATATCCTAGGGTTTCTATTGTTTGCTCTAATTTTTGCTTGTTTACTGTGGCTCTATCAATTAAAAGTGATTAACTTATTTTACTTTCTTAATTAGGGTTCGAAAATTGTGCTTTCCTTTCAAAACTGGTAGTTCTCTGAAAATATTTTTACCTATTCTTTCCTTATATGTGATTTGTAATTAGTACTACTTTCCTTAATTATATTGCTGGCTTAATTTCTGGGTTTTGATTGTTTTGACTGAGCTCTAATTGATTTCTGGATTTACTACTTACCTTATTTAGCCTCAATCCTGTCTACTGATTTACCCCATGAAAGACTCTCCTTAATTTAAGTTTTAATTGCCGTTAATTTATTCCCATTAGCCCTAATTGATTGATTAATTGATGTTGCATGCCTTATTTGTGTGCGATTGATTCTCGTTACCTTATTTGTTTTGCTATACTATATGCTATATAAACCTTTCATTGTTCTGATTTTAAAAGAGGCTAAGACACAAGCTCACATTCTTACATTCACACATTTATACACACTTGAGTTCTTCCTATTTTGCTGCATTGTCTAGTCGGCTGAAAGCCAAGGCTAGGCTCTTGGGTTCCAATTGCCTTCATCTTCCTGTTTACTTTCTCCTTAACTGGTATGCCTTAATTCCTGTTTTCTTGTTCTATTCTGTATGTTTAGGTAGTCAGTTCTATTACAGACCTCAGCATGCTTCTATGTGACCTATGATTCCTGTTTACTTCTTTCTCAACTGGTATGTTTTAGTTCCTGTTGTCTTGTTCTGTTTTTATGAGTTTATTTTAGTTCAAACCTCAACACAGTTCTGTTAGGATCCGTGCCTAAATGATTCTACCTAGTGATAATTTCTAAACTAAGTACTTCCTATAATGTGAAACCTTGTTGATTCAGTTGTATGTTCTCTGTTTTGAGCATGACCAAACATTGCAAGTGTGTGCGGCCAATTCTGTCTATTAAGTGATCCTAATATGAGTATATAGTCTGAACAAGTGCCAATCTACTTGAACTATGTGCTGAATATATTTGTTTCCCGGTACAACTCTGTGTAATCTGAATCTGCTTGCTTCTGGATATTAAACTATTTTTTTTCTAAAACTGTTCTCCACTCTTTATATACTGGTTTTCAAACTTCTAATCTTAGTTATGTAGGTTCCTAGCACCCCTAGTGTGAGCATTGCCTAGGGTCCTTGAGACTCCTCTGAACTCTGACATTGGGGCTGGTCTTTCCATCTTTCACAAATTGTTTCTCTGAAAAGGTTCTGGTGTGAGCATTGTCCGGGGTCCCTGAGGCCCTTGGGAACTTTGACACACTGGAAGCCTGACTTTTAATGTGCTATGGATGGATCGTCNTTTATATTGGGCCTATGAAGTCTCCCTATAGTGTAATGGATACTATTATGCAATTTATTCATTCTGGGTTGTAATAATTTTTGTAATAACAGATTTGGGGTTGACTAGTGAAAGCGGGGTGGGGGTCCTTCTATTTTTGTTAAATTTGGGTAGAAATCTTGCCTATAGGTTTAATTATGTTGATCAAGTTGTGTGATTGCCATTTCTTGATTAGAGATCCTGCCTATAAGAACTTCTTGATTGTTCAGTTCTGTACTTTTAAAACTCGCATATTAGATATCCTCTTTATAATTCTGCATTGGAAATCCTGTCCTAGGATTCACACATTTTCAAACCCCAACGTGCATTAGATACCATGTCTATAGGATTCTGTTTGTTTGAATAATAACCTTTTCTAGCAATCTGCTTAAAATTCTGCCTACATACGTGCATAGATACCATGCTTATATGAAATAAAGATCAGTTCAAACCTAGAAATCATGCTTATAGGGGTTAACATTTCTGTCCACGTAAAGATCATGCCTATAGGAGTTACCTAATCCTGTAAACTAGAAAACATGCTTATAGGAAATAAATCAGTTCTAACACCTAGAAATCATGCCTATAGGAGTTAACTAATCCTGCAAATTAGAAAGCATGCCTATAGGTGTCACAGACCGATTTCCCCTCCGAAGGCATCGTGACGGCACCTAGTCTGTACGACTAGGTAAGCCTAATTGCGGAAACACATACTAAATAAAAGCAATAGAAATAAAGACGAAATAAGTGAGTCTACGATGAAACATCGCCACTTGGCGCATACAAAAAAATTTCAACTTTTCCCAAAATCCGGAATATCACTTTAGTCACAAGCTTTGTCTCCAAATAGCTCTATACAACGAGAGGGAATTTTACATGAAAAAGAAATCTATCTAAATCTGGAGTGGAAGGTGACTCGAAGGACTCTGCGGATGCGGCAGAATTACCTTTCGGTCTCCTAAAAGCTACTGCTCGGACCCCTAGACACGAAACTGAGCGCTGGTAACTGGATCTACACACGAAAAACATGTGCAGGAAAGGGCATGAGTACACCACAAATTGGTACCCAGTAAGTACCAAGCCTAACCCCAGTCAAGTAGTGACGAGGTCAGATTAGGCTCTACTGGATTTTTATAGTAAAAGAAGTTTAAAATCTGAACAGAGAGATATAATACGCTGAGGCAAATCAGTAGAAACAATGAGCTATAATGAAATAACAACAAGGAGCCCTTGGCTCAGCATAACATATATCAAAGTAACAAGTATGCAATGCAGTACTGGGGAAAGCTCCCAAAATCTCGTCTGTAGGCCCAATTTAAATATGCAATGCAGTACAGGGGGAAAGCTCCCGGAATCTCGTCCGTAGTCCCAATTTAAATATGCAATGCAGTACAGGGGGAAAGCTCCCAAAATCTCGTCCGTAGTCCCAATTTAAATATGCAATGAAATTATATGATACAATTTTTGTTTAAAAAAGTTCGGGAAAATCACCGGCAAAAATATGGACAAAACTACCTAAACATGGTACATATAGTAATAACTAGGGAAAATTCAAGTGAAACAGATAGGCATGCTATCTCATAATCTAAACTACATAGTCGATATATGAATTAGTGAAATAGGAGTGAAATGATTTAAGTCATGGAGGAAAAATAGAGTTTTTGCATCAATGGCCTGTGTACGTACTCGTCACCTCACGCACACGGCGCCCAATCAACATAAAACAGTATTAAACTAGCCTAGGGGAAGTCCCCAACACAGAGTTAGGCAAGCCACTTACCTCGACTGCGCTACTCAACTCGAAACCACGCTCTTGCCACGAGTATCCGACTCCGAATGGCCCAAATCTATTCAATTCGATTGCATAATGTACATCACTTTAAGGAATCAAATTAGCTAATAAGTTCGAGGCTAATACGCGAATTTAGGAAAATCGTCCAAAAATTCCCCTGGGTCCACGTCTCGGAAACGAGTGAAAGTTACAAATTTAGAACACCCATTTACTCACGAACTCACTCAAACAAAAATCATCGAAAACCGGCGAAAAATCCTATTAAATTCTCGAATTTTTCTAATTAGGGAAACGTCTTCCCATTTGCATGATTTTTCACCTAAATCCCTTAATTGCATGGAAGAAATGGCCATAGATTAATGATATACAAATGGAATAGGGTTAGGAATTGTTACCTTTGAAGCTTTTCCTCCAAACTCACTCCAAATCGCCTACACCCGTGCTCCAAATGATTTTAGAAGTTATCAAATTCAAGCCCTCGAATCTGATATAATTGCCCAGCGATTTCCACATCTGCGCCCCTTGGACCGCACCTGCGGAAAATCCATCGCAGGTGCGAAAAACCACTAAAAGGCCTGGGGCCGCACCGACGGTCAATTGGCCGCATCTGCAGCTCCGCACATGCGGAAACCCAACCGCACCTACGAGGACTGATTGACTTGGCCAAGCCCGCACCTGCGAGCCCCTCGTCCGCACCTGCGGAAAGTCCATCGCAGGTGCGAGACACCAGAACCAGCAATGGTTCAGCTGTTCTTCCAAGTTCTAAAATCACCCGTTGAGCATCTGAAACATCCTCGTGGCCCTCGAGACCTCAACCAAACTTAAAAACCAGTCCTAATACCTTACCCAAACTTAGTCGAGCCTCCAAAACACATCACATAACACCAAATTCACCAATTATACATGGATTCAAGCCTAAAAACTTATGAAATTTCCAAACTCAACAACCAATGCCGAAATACCTCAAAACTAGTCAGAATGACCTCAAATTTTACACACAGGTCACAAATGATACAACGGACCTACAGCCACTCTCAGAATTCCATTCCGAGCCCGATATCAAAATTCCACCTATCGACCGAAATCGCCAAAATTCTAACTTTCGCCAATTCAAGCCTAAATCTACTGCAGACCTCGAAAGCACATTCTGTACATGCTCCTAAATATAAAATCACCCAACGTAGCTAACGGAGTCGACGAAATCCCATTCCGGACCCGTCTTCCCGCAGTTCCAACTACGGTCTGATTTATAAAGCTGAAACTCACATATAAGGACTATGTGTCCAAAAACTCTCCGAATTTCACCACTCAACGTTCCAACAAGTCCCAAAAGCAGAAATAGACATGGGGAAAAGATTTATTAGGGGATCAGGGTGCTAACTCTCAAAACGACCTACCGGTCGTTACATTTTACCCTTCTTAAGAAATTCGTTCGTCCTCGAATGAGTATAGAGACATACCTGAAGCTATGAAAAGATGAGGGTAATGACTGCACATATCCTGCTCGGTCTCCCAGGTCGCCTCCTCGACTGGCTGGCCCCTCCACTGAACCTTTACTGACGCAATATCCTTTGACCTGAGCTTTCTGACCTGTCTATCCAATATAGCTACTGGCTCCTCAACATATGATAAATCCTTTTCCAACTGGACTGAACTGAAATCCAAAACATGAGTCGGGTCACCGTGATACTTCCGGAGCATGGAGACGTGGAATACCGGATGAACTCCTGTTAGGTTGGGAGGAAGGGCTGGCTCATAAGCAACCTTCCCAACATGCCGCAACACCTCAAAAGAGCCAATAAATCTCGGACTCAACTTACCCTTATTCCCGAACCTTATGACGCCCTTCATAGGCGATACCCGAAGCAAAACCCGATCACCATCCATAAACGCCAAATCACGAACCATCCGGTCCGCATAACTCTTCTGCCTGGACTGAGCTGCGCGAAGTCTCTCCTGAATCACCTTCACCTTGTCCAGGGCGTCCTGGACCAAATCTGTACCCAACAATCGGGCCTCGCCCAGCTCAAATCATCCCACCGAGGACCGGCACCGTCTACCATACAAAGCCTCATACGGCGCCATCTGAATGCTGGACTGGTAGCTGTTATTATAAGCAAACTCTGCAAGTGGCAAGTATCGGTCCCATGACCCTCCGAAATCCATAACACAAGCACATAGCATATCCTCAAGAATCTAAATCATGCACTCCGACTGCCCGTCCGTCTGAGGGTGAAAGGCTGTACTCAACTCTACCCTTGTGCCTAGCTCCTGCTGAACGGCTCTGTAGAACTGTGAAGTGAACTGTGTACCTCTGCCTGAAATGATAGATACTGGAATACCATGGAGGCGAACAATCTCCCTGATATAAATCTCCGCCAACCTGTCGGAGGAGTATGTAGTAAAAACCGAAATAAAATGGGCTGACTTAGTCAAACTCCACAAACTCTCCGCCCGGTGACTCAAGGCGTCGGCCACCACATTGGCCTTCCCCGGGTGGTATAATATAGTGATGTCATAGTCCTTTATCAACTCCAACCATCTCCGCTGGCGCAAATTGAGGTCCTTATGCTTGAATATGTGTTGCAATCTCCGGTGATCGGTGAAAATCTCATAGGGAACGCCGTATAAATAATGACGCCATATCTTCAGGGCGTGAACAATCACTACCAACTCGAGATCATGAACTGGATAGTTCTCATGCACCTTCAACTGTATGGACGCGTAGGCAATCACCAAACCGTCCTGCATCAACACCACCCCGAGGCCAATTCTCGAAGCATCACAATAGACGGTATAGGACCCTGAACCCGAAGGCAATACCAACACTGGAGCTGAAGTCAAGATTGTCTTGAGCTTCTGAAAGCTCTCCTCACACTCCTCAGTCCACCTGAACAGAGCACCCTTTTGAGTCAACCTGGTCACCGGTGCTGCAATAGATGAAAAACCCTCCAATAAACGGCGATAGTACCAAGCCAAACCAAGGAAACTCTTCATAAACGTCGCGGGGGCATTGGTCAGCCCAAATAACATAACAAGAAACTCATAGTGGCCATATCTGGTCCTGAAGGAAGTCTTCGGGATATCCGGCTCCCGAATCTTCAACTGATGATAGCCAGAATGCAAGTCAATCTTGGAGAATACCCTGGAACCCTGTAGCTGGTCGAATAAATCATCAATGCGAGGCAAAGGATACGTGCTTCACGGTGACCTTGTTCAACTGCCGATAATCAATACACATACGCATAGAACCATCCCTTTTCTTCACAAACAATACTGGAGCACCCCAAGGTGATACACTAGGTCTGATGAAACCCTTATCAAGAAACTCTTGTAACTGCTCCTTCAGCTCCTTCAACTCAGAAGGATCCATACGGTAAGGAGGGATAGAAATGGGCTGAGTGCCCGGCAACAAATCAATGCCGAAATCAATATCTCTATCGGGCGGCATACCCGGAAGGTCAACTGGGAATACATCAGAAAAGTCCCTCACTACTGGAACTGACTCAATTCGAGGGGTATCAACAATGACATCTTTCACTTAGGCCAAGTACGTGTCACGACCCAAAATCCCACACGGGTCGTGATGGCGCCCAACACCGGGGTCAGGTAAGCTAACTGTGGTTTATTAGTGAGATTTTCCTTATTAACATACCAACCCCACATATTTCCTAAAGTTTTACAATTAACCCATTTAAAATAAAAGCGGAAGCATTTATCAATTTAAATACATACAGCCAAAAATGATCGTGATCCAATATGTACAAATACAGTCCCAAAATAGAATCTACTAAGTGCGTGCCAGGAACTAGTATCACAAGTCAACATGCGAACTAGTAGAATGTACAAAAGATAATACAAGACTGTACTTCTGTCGGAGAAGAATAGGCAGAATATAGACAAAAGATAACTCCATAGCACAACTGAGAAACGTCAGGGGGGTGCAGCTCACCATGGAGTCCGGTCCGGAAGATAAGTCAAGCTCCGGTCGGATAACCAGAAACACCATCCTCAGAACCTGTACAATTAAGTACAGAAGTGCAACATGAGTACATAATATAAATGTACCCAGTGAGTATCCCGCCTAACCTCGAAGAGGTAGTGACGAGAGGTCAACATGACACTCACTACGGTCCAACAGTAATAATGTAAACAGGATATACGGAAAGCAGTAGACATGTGAGACAGTAAGTAGGAGATATCTATCAAATACAGAAAACAAGGTAAGTGCTGAAAATAAGCAACAATGTACACTTTCCCTTTTCCCCAGAATATCTGACAAGTCAATATTAATGGAAAACAGTACCCAATAGCCTCAAGCGCACACAAGGATAGGACAACTGGCCTGAGTCGTAAGGAAATATCTAGACACAGACTCATATATATAGTTAACATAAAGCTCCCCTCGATCGCGAATCATACATGCGACTCGAGTGCTGACTCATATATATAATTAACATAAAGCTCCCCTCGATCGCGAATCATACCTGCGACTCGAGTGCTGACTCATATGTATAATTAACATAAAAAATATATATATATATATATATATATATATATATATATATATATATATATATACACCGGACTTATCAATAAGCTTAGTAGAGGCTACACTTGTAATAAAGGTCTATTTGCCGGAATTGCGGAGTCAACTCTCTACCATTCTTGCATACTAGTTCAAAGATAATAAGCATACTGGTTCAAAGATGATAAACAACTCAAAGTTTGACTAAAGATACACATAAGGCACGTAATGGCATGCTCGTGAGCCCTATACCCGACATGATAGAATAGTTTCTACGTACGGACTCTCGTCACGTTGTATGCATGTAGCCCCCGGATCAATTACACACAACATATCTAATACCCCTCGGGCCAAGGATGCGCCCGAATCTTCGAACTCTACACCCGAGGACTCGCAACTAGCCAAATAAGGTACAATGACATCAATGCATGCTCAAAAATAGGGAAAATTATCCTAATTTTTCAATAACCTAACATTCTTGAGAAATTCCCAAAATCCATCCCCGGGCCCGCACACTCGGATTCCAAAAATTCTCGAAGGAATCACTCACCCAAAGCTTAAGGATCATAATTATGTGATTTATACTTGAATTCATGGCCTTAAATGGATAATTCACAAGTTCTTCAAAAGTCCTAAAGTTACTACCCAATTTCATGAATTTGATATTTTAAAAGAGAGATTAACTAGGAATTTATGTTTAAAACTAGTGTTAAGTAAGGAATTTACTTACCTTGGCAGTATATAGGTCGTGGAGGGTGCTTCTCAAGCTTGAAGGCTCTCTAATGGAGTTTTAGGATGAGAAAGAATGAAGAAAACCCGTTTTTTAAACACTTAAATAGGTCTGCCTATAGGTGTTTCCGCACCTGCGATACAGGGATCGCACCGGCGAGAAAAGAATCTCACCTGCGGAAAATGGCGAGAGGGCTGGGGATCGCACCTGCGGAGGGGTTTCCGCACCAGCGGACCCGCTCCTACGGAAAATGTTCCGCACCTGCGAAGGTAGGGGGGCCCCTGGGTTTTCGCACTTGTGAGGCTGGGACCGCAGGAGAGGTCTCGCACCTGCGGCTGGGCAACCGCACCTGCGGTCACACCAGCAACAGCTGCACCAGTAGTTGTTTTAGCCGATTTTTGGCCTCGTTAGGTGCCCGGGAGGCACCTGGGCCCACCCGAGCCCTAATCCAAATATACCAACGAGTCCCAATCATAATACGGACTCGCTCGAGCCTTCGGAACACCCAATACAATGCTAAAACTCAAAATCACACCCCCAAACCCCAAGAACCAAACTTAGGAATTTTAAGTTTTCTAGACTTCACTCACAACGTGCCTAACCGACCTATAAAACTCGAAATGACACCAAATTTTGCAGGTAGGTCATAATTAACATAATAGAACTATTCCCCATCTCGGAATTCTGTTCGAACCTTGATAACATAAAAACACGTCCCAAACCAAAATATGAACTTAAGGAACTTCCTCTTTCAATATTGGGCGCCGAAATGCCCCCCGGTCATCAGAAACCCAATCCGAACATACGCCCAAGTCCGAAATCATCACACGAAACTATTGGAACCGACGAAACTCAATTCCGAGGTTGTTTACCCAAAATGTTGACCGAAGTCAAACTTGGCTTTAAAGGCCAACCTTAAGGAACCAATTGTTCCTATTGCACTCTAAACACCTCTGAATCCTGGACCACCAATCCCCGCAAGTCATAAATCATAAAAAGATGCTATGGGAAGTTTCATTTAGGGGAACGGGGTCCGATAATGCAAAACGACCGGTCGGGTCGTTACAGTACACATCACACCCCTTCTCAACCCTCTGCTAAGCCTTAAGGAATGAAATAACCCTGCGGGGAGTATACTCTAAGGTACCTCTACACTCAAATCTCGGCAAGCCTGGCATAGCCAGCGTCATGGTCTTAGCATGAAAATCAAGAATAGCATAATGGGGCGACAACCAGTCCATGCCCAAGATAACATCGAAATCTACCATGCTGAGTAATAATAAATCTTCCTTGGTCTCAAAAGCACTAAGAGAAATCAAACACGACCAATATACATGGTCCACAACTAGAGAGTCTCCCACAGGAGTAGATACATAGACAGGGGAACTCAAAGAATCCCGATATATCCCCAAATGTGGAGCAAAATAAGAGGACATATATGAATACGTAGATCCTAGATCAAATAATACTGATGCATCCCTATGGCAGACAGGGACAATACCTGTGATGACTGAGTCTAAAGCAACAGCCTCGGAACGAGGCTGGAAGGGCATAGTATCTGGCCTGGACTCCCCCTCTAGGGCGACCTCTACCTCCCCGACCCCCACCTAGAGCTGGTTGAGGAGGTGGAGTGGCAGCTGGGGCTGGAAGAATAGCCGGAGGACCCGACAGAGCACGTTGAGGCTGATAAGACTGTGGAGGTGCACCCCTCCTGGACCTGGGGCAATCTCTAATCAAGTGACGAGTGTGACCAAACTTAAAACAACCCCTCGGAGGACGCTGCGGCTGAGACTGAATAGGAGCTGGCCTGCTGGGCTGGCCGGAAATAGCACCTCGAACTGGAGGCATACTGGACACTGGCGGTGCATAATAGAACTCCTGAGGTCCAGGAGGAGCTAGAATACCAGTGGCTGCTGGAAGGGCTGAATGAACAGGGCGACCCACAAAGCCCCTACCGTGACGTGCTGATGGTGTACGAGCTCCTGAAAAATGGCCAGTCTCTCGAGACCTCTTGGCCTCTCTCCTCTCTATCCCGGGTGAACATGGCCTCTACTCTCCTGGCAATACTCACTGCCTGCTGGTAAGTGATATCCATCTCCAACTCTCTGGCCATACTGGTCCGAATACTAGTATGTAGTCCCTCAATGAAGCAGCGAACCCGCTCTCTGATTGTGGCAACCAAGGCTGGTGCATGCCGAGCTAACTCACTAAAACAGACTGCATACTCCTACACAGTCATAGTACCCTGGTGCAACTGCTCAAACTCCACGCGCCAAGCATCCCTGAGGCTCTGAGGGACATACTCGCGCAAAAACATCTTCTAAAATTGAGTCCAAGTGAGTGAGGCTGCCTCGTCCGGACTACTCATCTCATAGGCCCGCCAACACTGATATGCCACTCCCCTCAGCTGGAAAAGGGTTAAAGAAACCCCACTAGTCTCCACAATGCCCATAGTGTGGAGAATACGATGACACTCCTCAAGAAATACCAGGCATCATTTGAAGCTAGTCCGCTGAAAGTATGTGGGTGGTACTTCTTGTACCTCTCGAGTCTGAGCTGCTCGGCCTCAGAAGCCGCCGCCCTAGCATCATGCTGAACTGGAGCCACTGGGGTCATAGGAATATACTCCGGGGCCTGATCAACCTGGCCCCTCTGATCAGGAGTGCGGGTTGCGGGAGTCTGTGCCCCTCCCCTGGCCTGAGATGTAGCGAGAGCTATCGGAAATAGTCCAGCCTATGCTAGAGTACTGAACATGCTCATGAACTGAGCGAAGATCTCCTGCAAGGCTGGAGCAGCAATAGGGACCTCCTGTGCTGGCTCTCCAGTTGGGGCTGACATAGGCTCCTCTGCAGCTGCTCTTGTCAGTGCTCGGGCTGCACCTCGCGATCGTCCTCTACCCCGGCCCCGGCCTCTGGCAGCTCTGGCAGGGCGCTCGGGTGCCTGGTCACCGGTCCTCCCAGTACGGGTCCTCACCATTTGTGGGAAAGAATAGAATAGAATTTTAGAATTTTTTTTGATGTCAATAACTCGCACGAAAAAGGAAATCAAAGAAATATGATTGTTCCTAATAGTTACATAGCCTCCCGAAGATAGATACAAACGTCTCCGCACTGATCCGCGAGACTCCAATAAACCGACTTGTGACTTGTGACTCCTATGAACCTAGATTCTCTGATACCAACTTGTCACGACCCGATTTCCCCTCCGAAGGCATCATGACGGAACCTAGTCTCTACTAGGTAAGCCTAATTGCGGAAACACATATTAAATAAAAGCAATAGAAATAAAGATGAAATAAGTGAGTCTACAATGAAACATCGCCACTTTAGTCACAAGCTCTATCTCAAAATATCTCTATAAAACAAGAGGGAATTTTACATGAAAAATAAATCTATCTAAATATGGAGTGGAAGGTAAATCGAAGGACTCTGCGGACGCGGCAGAATTACCTTTCGGTCTCCTAAAAGCTGCTGCTCGGACCCCTAGCCACGAAACTGAGCGTTGGTACCTGGATCTGCACACGAAAAATATGTGCAGGAAAGGGCATGAGTACACCACAAATTGGTACACAGTAAGTTCCAAGCCTAACCCCAATTAAGTAGTGACGAGGTCAGGTTAAGGCTCTACTGTATTTCTATAGTAAAAGCAGTTTGAAATCTGAACAGAGAGATATAATACGCTGAGGCAAATCAGTACAAACAATGAGCTATAATGAAATAACAATAGGGAGCCCTTGGCTCAGCACATCATATATCACAGTAACAAGTATGCAATGCAGTACATGGGGAAAGCACCCGGAATTTCGTCCGTAGTCCCAATTTAAATATGTAATGCAGTACAGGGAGAAAGCTCCTGAAATCTCGTCCGTAGTCTCAATTTAAATATGCTATGCAGTACAGGGGGAAAGCTCCCAGAATCTCGTCAGTAGTACCAATTTAAATATGCAATGCAGTACAGGGGAAAGCTCCCGGAATCTCGTTCGTAGTCCCAATTTAAATATGCAATGCAATGCAATTATAGGATACAATTTTTATTTAAAACATTTCAGGAAAAATCACAGGCAAAAATATGGATAAAACTACCTAAACATGGTATATATAGTAATAACTAGGGAAAATTCAAGTAAAACAGGTAGGCATGCTATCTCCTAATCTAAACTACATAGTCGATACATGAATCAGTGAAATAGGAGTGAAATGATTTAAGTCATGGAGGAAAAATGGGGTTTTTGCAACAATGGCCCGTGTACGTACTCGTCACCTCACGCACACGGCGCCCAATCAACATTAAATAATATTAAAATAGCCTAGGAGAAGTCCCCCAACACATAGTTAGGCTAGCGACTTACCTCGACTGCGCTACTCAACTCAAAACCACGCTCTTGCCACGAGTATCCGACTCCGAATGTCCCAGATCTGTTCAATTCGATTGCATAATGTAAATATCACTTTAAGGAATCAAAATAGCTAATAAGTTCAAGGCTAATGCGCGAATTTAGGAAAATATCCCAAAAGTCCCCCGGGCCCACGTCTCGGAAACGAGTGAAAGTTACAAATTTAGAACACCCATTCACTCACGAACTCACTCAAACAAGAACCATCGAAAACCGACGACAAAATCTATTAAATTCTTGGATATTCCTAATTAGGGAAACTTCTTCCCATTTGCATGATTTTTCACCTAAATCCCTTAATTGCATGGAAGAAATGGCCATTGATTAATGATATACAAAGGGAATAGGGTTAGGAATATTTACCTATGAAGCTTTTCCTCAAAACTCACTCTAAATCGCCTACACCTGAGCTCCAAATGATTTTAGAGTTTATGAAATTCAAGCCCTCGAATCTGATATAACTGCCCGGCGATTTCCACTTGCGCCCCTTGGACCGCACCTTCGGTCCCCCACCTGCGAAAAATCCATCGCAGGTGCGAAAACTCACTAAAAGGCCTGGGCCGCAACAACGGTCAATTGGACGCATCTGCGGATCCGCACCTGCGGATACCCAACCGCACCTGCGAGGACTAGTTGACTTGGCCAAGCCCGCACCTGTGAACCCCTCGTCCGCACCTGCAGAAAGTCCATCGCAGGTGCGAGGCACCAGAACCAACAATGGTTCAGCTCTTCTTACAAGTTCTAAAATCACCCGTTTAGCATCCGAAACATCCCCGAGGCCCCTGGGACCTCAACCAAACTTACCAACCAGTCATAATACCTTACCCAAACTTAGTCGAGCCTCCAAAACACATCACAAAACACCAAATTCACCAATTATACATGGATTCAAGCCTAAGAACTTATGAAATTTACAAACTCTACAACTGATGCCGAAATACCTCAAAACTAGTTCGAACGACCTCAAATTTTATACACATGTCAAAAATGATACAACGGACCTACAGCCACTCTCGGAATTCCATTCCGAGCCCGATGTCAAAATTCTACCTATCGGCCGAAATTCTAACTTTCGCCAATTTAAGCCTAAATCTACTACAGACCTCGAAAACACATTCCGGTCATGCTCCTAAATCCAAATCACCCAATGGAGCTAACGGAGTCTACGAAATCCCATTCCGGGCCCATCTTCCCGCAGTTCCAACTACGATCCGATTTATAAAGCTTAAACTCACATATAAGGACTATGTGTCCAAAAACCCTCCGAATTTCACCACTCAACGTTCCAACAAGTCCCAAAAGTAGAAATAGACATGGGGAAAACAATTATTAGGGGATCGGGGCACTAACTGTCACGACTCAAAATCCAACACAGGTCGTGATGGCGCCCAACACCGAAGTCCATAGCGATGCGCTCCCATTTCCACTCAGGAATGGGCATCTGCTGAAGTAGGACTCCTGGACTTTGGTGCTCATACTTCACCTGCTGGAAATTAAGACACCTAGTCATATACTCCACAATGACCTTCTTCATCCGCCTCCACCAGAAATGCTGCTTCAAGTCACGATACATCTTCATAGCACCAGGATGAATAGAATACCGAGAACTATGTGCCTCCTCTAGAATCCTCCCCTCAGGCAATCAACATTAGGAACACATAAGCATCCCTGAAGTCTCAGAACACCATCCTCGCCAATAGTATCCTCCTTGGCCTTACCCTGAACCAATGTCTCTCGAAGCTCTGCTAAGCGCGGATCATAGAATTGTCGGGCCTTAAGCTCCCCAAATAACGAAGACTGATCAACCACATATGCTAAAACTCGATGAGGATCTGAAAGGTATAACCTCACTAGGCGATTGGCCAAGTACTGAATGTCCAAGGCTAGAGGTCTCTCCTCTGCTGCAATATAACCCAAGCTACCCATACTCTCCGCCTTCCTGCTCAAAGCATCTGCTACCAGATTTGCCTTGCCCGGGTGGTAAAGAATGGTGATATCATAATCTTTCAACAACTCAAGCCATCTGCACTGCCTCAAATTAAGATCTTTTTGTTTGAACAAGTGTTGCAAGCTACGGTGGTCTTTATAAACCTCACAGGACACTCCATACAAGTAGTGCCTCCAAATCTTAAGAGCGTGAACAATCGCCGCCAACTCCAAATCATTCACAGGGTAATTCTTCTCATAACCTTCAGCTGGCGTAAGCATAAGAAATGACTCTCCCCTCCTGCATCAATACACAACCCAAGCCAACGCGTGAAGCGTCGCAATATATTGTGTACATCCCAGAACCGGAAGGCAATACTAGAACTAGTGTTGAGGTTAATGCCGTCTTAAACTTCTGAAAGCTCGCCTCACACTCGTCAGACCATCAAAATAGGGCATTCTTCTGAGTCAATCTAGTCAATGGAGCTGCAATAGAAGAGAAACCCTCCACAAATCGGCGATAATAGCCTACTAGGCCCAAAAAGCTCCTGATCTCTCTAGCTGAAGTAGGACGCGACCAACCCTGAATTGCCTCGATCTTCTGAGGATCAACCCTGATACCCTCTCTGGATACCATATGCCCCAAAAATGCCACGGAATCCAACTAAAACTCACACTTGGAGAACTTAGCATATAGCTTCTGTTCTCGCTAAGTCTGGAGCACAACTCTCAAATGCTGCTCGTGCTCCCCCAGGCTACGTGAGTAAATCAAAATGTCATCAATGAAGACAATGACAAAGGAATCAATATACGGCCTAAATACCCTATTCATCAGACTCATGAATGCTGCTAGGGCATTGGTCAAGTCAAAGGATATCACCAGGAACTCATAATGGCCATATCTCGTACGAAAAGCAGTCTTCGAAACATCTGAAGCCCTAATCCTCAACTGATGATACCCCGATCGCAAATCAATCTTAGAAAACACACGAGCACCCTGAAACTGGTTAAACAAATCATCAATGCACGACAAAGGATATTTGTTCTTAATGGTAATCTTGTTCAACTGGCAGTAATCAATACACATCCGCATAGACCCATCCTTCTTCTTGACAAATACAATTGGAGCACCCCATGGCGATACACTCGGTCTGATGAACCCTAACAACTCCTCAAGCTTCTCTTTCGGAGCCATACGGTACGGAGGGATGGATATAGGTTGGGTGTCTGGAGATAAATCAATGCAGAAATCAATATCACGGTCCGGAGGCATGCCCGGAAGATCCGAAGGAAATACATCCGCAAAGTCTCGAACCACTGGCACTGAATCAATCATCGGAGACTCGGCGGTGGTGTCCCGCACATAAGAAAAATAGGCTAGACAACCCTTCTTGACCATATGTCGAGCCTTCAAGAATGAAATAACCTGGCAGGCTGCACTAACTGAAGAACCCTTCCACTCCAACCTAGGCGACTCGGGCATGGCTAAAGTAACTGTCTTGGCATGGAAATCAAGAACGGAATAATAAGGAGATAGCCAATCGATGCCTAGAATAACCTCAAACAACCATGTCGAGCAATAAAAGGTCAGCTCTGGTCTCGAACCCACTGAAGGTGATCGCACAAGACCGATACACCCGGTCTACCACCACGGAATCGCCCATAGGAGTGGAAACATATATAGGAGATCCCAAGGACTCACGAGAAACATCCAGAAAAGGAGAAAATAGGGCCGAAACATATGAATAAGTGGATCCTGGATCAAACAATACTGAAGCCTCTCTACCACATACTGAGATAATACATGTGATTACGACGTCTGAGGCGACTACATCTGATCTGGCCGGAATAGCATAGAATCTGGCTGGAGTACTGGAAGACTGGGCTCCATCAGAGTGAACAGGAGCTGCCTGACCTCCCCCTGACTGGGCTCCACCTCTAGGACCACCCCTGCCAACCTGTCCTCCACCTCTAGGTGGCCGGGCTGCTGGTGCCAGACCCATCGGCTGATAGAGCTGCTGTACAGCATTGCCCCGATACCTGGGACACAACCTCCTCATATTACATGTCTATCAAAACTCATAACAACTCCCAGGTAGCATAGTCTGCTGCCCCAAAGAAGATCCCTGAAGGGCCGGAGGGCGATGAGAGCCCTCAGGCATAGCACTGAAATAAGGATCGGAGGATCTCAGATGGCTGGGATAACCACTGTGTGAACTCTCAATGGCTGGAGGACGGTAGGAACACTCTGGCATGGCACTGAAATGAGGCCTCGCTAGAGCACCTCGGGGAGGTGGTGGAGGTGTTGAATATAAAGGCCTGCTGGGCTGACCACTGCTATACTGACCCCTGCCCCTAGCTGGGGCACCTCTGAAATATCCTGAGAACCTAGCCCTCTTGTCCTGCTGACCCTGCTCCCTGCTCCTCGATCGGTAACCCTCGATCCTGCGAGCAATCTCCACTACGAGCTGATAAGGGGTTCTCATCTCCACCTCTCGAGCCATGGTGGATCTAATACCTGGATGTAACCCTGCTACAAACCTCCGCACTCTCTCAGCATCGGTGGGCAATATCATAAGAGCATGGTGTGACAGCTCTGAAAATCTGGCCTCATAATCTGTCACGGACATCTGCCCCTGCTCTAACCGTTCAAACTGACCCCGCAGCTCTTCCCTCTCAGAGGGTGGAATATATATATCTAAGAACATCTATGTGAACTGCTCCCAAGTGACAATATGAGAATCTTCCAGCCTGCTGAGAATATAAGACTGCCACCACCTGCAAGCTCTGCCCTCTAACTGGAATGTGGTGAAATCCACTCCATGAGACGCTAGGATCCCCATGTTGTGCAGTCTATCCCTGCACCTATCAATAAAGTCCTGGGCATCCTAATCTCGCTCACCTCCTAAGACTGGAGGGCGCAATCGAGTCCATCTGTCTAACATCTTCAGCTGATTTCCATCCGCAGCTGGTCTGGGCTCCGGTGTTGCTACTACAGGTTGGGCCCCACCCACGGGCAGTGTACCTGGGGTGTGATGTAATGCTGTTGTCGGTCGTGCGGCTTGGGAAGTAGGGTTCTGGGCCCCCCCTCTCGCCCGATAAGTGGCAGGATCTGCTGGAAATAAACCAACCAGGGACATAGTGTCCATAAATCTCATCATACGGCCCATGACTGCCTGGAAGCCTGGCGCCGTCATAAAGTCTACTGGTGCAGGATCTGCTGGAAATAAACCAACCAGGGACATAGTGTCCATAAATCTCATCATACGGCCCATGACTGCCTGGAAGCCTGGCGCCGTCATAAAGTCTACTGGTGCAGGATCTGCTGGAGTCACCTCAGCCTGCTCCTCTATAATAGGGTCCTCTGGTGGCGGGACCGGAATAGCTCTGGGATGTCATCCCCTACCACGGACCGGTGCCCTCCCCCAGCCTCTGCTAGCGGAGGTAGCGGCCCTTCCCAGGTCTAGAACATCATATGCGCGCGTCCTCACCATCTGTGAGATAATAGAAGAATGAATTTAATAAATCATCGACTGCATGATATAAAAAGAACAAAGAGAGGTTTCCTAACACCCTATAGCCTCCTGAAGATAAGTACATACGTCTCCGTAGCTATCCGCAAGACTCTACTGGGTTTGCCCGTGACTCGTGAGACTTACGTGAACCTAGTTCTCTGATACCATGTTGTCACGACCCAAAATCCAACACAGGTCGTGATGGTGCCCAACACCGAAGTCAGGCAAGCCAACAGTTGCTCACTAGTGAGATTATCCTTATTTAACATACCAACCCCACATATTCCCAAAGTTTTAATCTTAGATCATTTAATAAAAGCGGAAACATTAACCAACTTAAGTAAATACAAACAAAATGATCGTGATCCAATATATAAAGTCCCAAAATAAAGAGTCTACTATGTGCCTGCCAGGAACTAGTGTCACAAGTCAACATGTGAACTAGTAGAATATACAAAAGATGATACAAGTTGTACTGTTGTCTGAGAGAAATAGACAGAAATAAGCAAAAGACAACTCCATAGCAATGCTGAGAAACGCCAAGGGAGGCAGCTCACTGTGGAGTCAGGTCCAGAATATGTCAAGCTCCGGTCGGATAACCAGAAACACCAGCCTCAGAACCTGTACAATTAAGTACAGAGGTGTAGCATAAGTACATAAATATATATGTACCCAGTAAGTATCCCGTCTAACCTCAACGAGGTAGTGACGAGAGGTCGACATCACACTCACTAAGGTCCAACAGTATAATTTAACAGAATGTAATGGAAACAGTAGGCATGTAAAGACATTGAAACAACAAGTATATATGTAAGATGCTAAAATCCAGGAAGAATACTGGGAATAAATAAAACAATTACCACTTCACCTTTCCCCAAATATCTGCCAAATCAATATCCATGAAATTTAGAACAAAATAAATCATACGCATGCAGGGTAAGGACAACCGGCCGGAGTCATAAGATAGTCATGCCCGTGCACTGCCGAGGATCGAACGGCCCGTACCAAAAGTGCACCTCTCCACAAAGTACTCACATCTATGCACTATCGAGGATCGAACGGCCCGTACCAAAAGTGCATCTCTCAACCTCTCTATGCATTTTCGAGGATCAAATGGCCCGTACCAAAAGTGCATCTCTCAACCTCTCTATGCACTGCCGAGGATCGAACAGCCCGTACCAAAAGTGCATCTCTCAACCTCTCTATGCACTGCCGAGGATCGAACGGCCCGTACCAAAAGTGCATCTCTCAACCTCTCTATGCACTGTCGAGGATCGGACGGCCCGTACCAAAAGTGCATCTCTCAATCCACCGTGGCGTACGGCCCGTTCCCATAAGAGTGAGGGAAATCACACTCCGCTCGCGGGATGTAAATTGCAAAGCGGTCACATGCACATACATTATTCCTTTTTAAAAGAGAATACTTTTCCGTGAATAATTTCTTACAAGTTTTTCTCAAATTTCATAACTTCGGGGACATAAGCAACATGTAACGTAAATTCATTGTGCATGTAGTTCATATCAAGTAAAATACAAAGCATGATGTGAGCCTAACTACCCGGACATAATAGTAATAGTCGCTACGTACGAACTCTCGTCACTTGGTACGTACATAGCCCCCCACAAGGTATCACATATATCATTTACATCACTTAGGGGGAAAATTCCCCCTTACAAGGTTAGAAAGGAGACTCACCTTGTATCGAATCTACCCCTCGGACCAAAGATGTGACCGAACTCCAAACTCTACACCCGTGGACTCGTAACTAGCCAAATATGGTACAATGATATCAATGCATGCTCAAAGTAGGGTAATTATCCTATTTATTCAACAATTCAACATTCTTGAAGAATTCCCAAAATCCAACCCCGGGCCGGCACGTTCAATTTCCAAAAATTCTTGAAGGAATCGCTCACCCGAAGCCTAAGGATCGTTAATATATGATTTCTACTTTATAGCAAATAATGGTAATTCACCAATTTCTCAAGAACCCTAAATTACTACCAAATTCTTGATTTTTCAATGATTAGTAGGGAGTTTAACTAGAAATTAATGTTTGAAACTAGTGTTAGAGTGGAATTTACTTACCTCTTTAGTAGTTAGGTCGTGGAACCTCTTTCCCCAAGATCCCAAGTCTCAAATGGTGGTGGAAAAATGAAAGAAAGGGGTGAAGTCCCGTGTTTTAAAGGAAACACACTGCCTGGCCACAAGGGTTCCGCACCTGCGGCTTGAGGACCGCACCTGCGATTTCACGCCTGCGAGCTGGGGATCGCTCCTGCGGAACAGGACGGGAAAGGCTGAGTTCGCACCTGTGGAGGGATGGCCGCACCAGCGGTTCCACTCCTGCGAACTTTTGTCCGCACCTGCGAGAAAGGGGGACCTCACCTCGGGTCGCACCTGCGATGCTTGGGAACCTAGGAGCGGTCCCGCACCTACGACTGGGCAACCGCACCTGCGGTCACACTAGAACAGGTGCACCAGCAGCTATCTTAGCTGGTTTTTAGCCCCGTTGGGTGCCCGGGAGGCCCCTGGACCCACCCGAGCCTTCAACCAAATATACCAACAAGTCCCAAATCATAATACGAACTCGCTCGAGCCTTCGAAACACCCAAAACAACACAAACTCAAAATCACACCTCAAAACCCCATGAACCAAACTTAGGAACTTTAAGTTTTCTAGACTTCACTAACATCGCGCCGAACCGACCTATACAGCTCGGAATGAAACCAAATTTTGCAGGCAAGACATAACGGTACTATTCCTGGTATCGGAATTCTGTTCGGACCTCGATAACACCAAATCACGTCCAAAACCACAATAGGAACTTAAGGAACTTCTTATTTCAATATTGGGCGCTAAAACGCTCCCGAGTCATCAGAAACTCATTCCGAGCATATGCCCAGGTCCGAAATCATCACACAAAGCTACCGGAACCGAGGAAACTCGATTCCGAGGTTGTTTACCCAGAATATTGACCGAAGTCAAACTTGGCCTTAAAGGCCAACCTTAAGGAACCAATTGTTCCTATAGCACTCTAAACACCTTCGAATCCCAGACCACCAGACCCCGCAAGTCATAAATCATAAAAAGCCGCTATGGAAAGTTTCATTTAGGGGAACAGGGTCCGATAACGCAAAAAGACCGGTCGGGTCGTTACACTAACTCTCAAAATGACCTACCAGGTCGTTACAATGGGGTCTAAAGGATAAAAATCTGCTATTAAAATCAATAACTCATTGTTAAAAGATTTAGATACCATGCTTATAGGATTCTATTCTGGTTATCACCTTAGACAAGCCTGTAGGATTATTAAGAATTCTGGGCTTAAAATTGTGATATCTTGCTGCCTGGAATATGCCCAGATTCAAGGACTAAAATCAGTAGGCAAACTGATAGGTACCGCTGCTCGTTTTAATAAACCGATGTCTTATATTTTGTTTATGCTCATCTAGATATCCTTCCTATAGGGTATTAAATTGATAAAACTTGTTGTTTGAATTGCGTGCATTTGTTGTTTACTTGTGGAGGTTAACACGAGCCTTTATTTGCTCCTTATGTGATAATCCTATCTGATTTTTTTTGTTTGTCGCTTCAGTTTTCCCATTTTTAAGCAACATAGGTCAGTCTAGAACTACCTTAAATAGAGGTCCTAAACACCTCCAGGACCATAGGTAAGGGACGGGTAGTGCACGCTTAAGGCACGAGTTAAAAGCTATTAGAACGCTTAGGTAATAATTGAAAGATAGTAATTGGGTAGTAAAGGAGATGATGACTCGTGCGTTAACACTATGTGTAGCACCCCAACTTGGGGAAATTTACCAAGTATTGCACGAAAATGATTCAATAGGCTAAGAAACTTAGGACCCCTTTAATTTTTGTTTTAAAATAGTTGTCTAAATTGATTTATTTTCCTTTAATGACTAATTCGCTTAATTAAGTTCGGACGGGACCCTACCTTTGTGGACCTCGAGGGGTGACTAACACCTTCCCCTCAAGATAATTTTGAGCTCTTACCCGATCTCTGGTGATGCAAACTAGTTTCATGAGTTATTTGCTTTAGGTGCCCTAACGCACCTTAATCCGTTAGGTGGTGACTCTTTAACTCATATATCATCCCAAAAGGGAAGGGAGTTGTCTCATTAAATGTCGAAACCCGATTTCCGCGAGAATCAAAAAAGAGGGGCGCGACAAGGAACTTCTCTTCAAAAGACTTCGCACCATGTTAAGAATTGTACGGTTCTTTCGCTCGCATACACCATTTTGTTGAGGCGTGTGCGTTGCTGTAAGTTGTCTTTTTTATTCTATGCCTCTCACAAAATTCTGCAAATTCTTTTGAGTTAAATTCTCCACCGCGGTCTGTGCGAAGAACTTTAATTTGAGAATCTACTTCCTTTTCAACCAGTACTTTGAACTTCTTAAAAATTTCAAATGCTTCAGCTTTCTCCTGCAAAAAATACACCCAAGTATTTTGGCTAAAATCATCAATAAATATGATGAAATACCATTTGCCTCCATTTGATGTTGGATTTATAGGGCCACAAATAATTGAATGAATTAATTCCAACACCTTCTTTTCCCTCCAAGATGTGCTCGTTGGAAATTGATTGCAATGTTGTTTTCTAACAAAATATTCCTCGCATAATTGAGAAGGAATATCGGTTTTTGACCATATTCTTCTGATGAAGTGTCTTCAGTCCACCAACACCCAAGTGACCATATCTAAAATGCCACAGCTATGAAGAATCGTTTATTTCTGCCTTCAAACAAGATTGAATACTCTCAGTATTCAAAGGAAATAACCTGTTTGAACTCATTTTTACAACAGTTATAGTACCTCTCATAGGAATATAAATCTCACAAACACCATTTTCAATCATTAGAAAATATCTATTTTCTTGCAATTGACCAACACTCGACATTTTGCTTTTTAAAGCCAGAACATATAGCATACTTGAGAGTATTTCTTCAAAACCATTCTTTGATTTAATTTTAATGTCACCTTTTCCAGTTGCATCCACAGTAGAACAATCACCAAAACTAAGTTTAGAACGAAAGCCTTCATTTAAATAAGAAAAATAAGACTTACTTCAACTGATGTGATTACTGCAGCCTATGTCCAAATACCAAGCATCTCGTTCGGGTTCTTTTTCTACTTGAAGTTCCATCAACAGGGTCTCTCCTTCATTGTTCTCAGCAAAATTAGACTTCTCCTCCTTTTCTTTGTCACTAGGCAAACGAGTATAACATTCAGATGCTTAATGACCAAATTTATGACATCTATAGTACTCTACCTTGGATTTGTCATGATTTTGACCTCTACTTTTTCCTCGAGATTTCTTATTATTGGTTTTGAAATTCCTACTGGAATCCCTGCCTTCATGATGTCCTCTTCCACTGCCTCGACCTCGACCCCTACCTATAGCTCTTCCTCTAAAATTGGAAGAAGAAATAAAAGTAGAAGCCTTCAAACCATGCTCCTCGGAAGTTGAATTGTGGTTCATCTTCTGCTCATGCACCAACAAGGAACTTTGCAATTCGTCTAGAGACAACACATCTATGTCTTTTGACTCTTCAATTGAGCAAACACCATAATCATACTTCGGCGCCAGAGAACGTAATATATCTTCAACAATCGTGACATCGCCCATCTTCTCGCCATGGAATCGCATCTTGGTGCATATATCCATGGTTCTAGCACAATATCTAGTGACTGATTCTCCTTCTTTCATTTGCAAAGTTTCGAAGTCCCTCCTCAAGGCTTGAAGTTGTGCTCGTTTCACTCTTGTAGAGCCTTGATACTTTATCTTCATAGAATACTATATATCTTTGAAAGTTTCTTTACAAATAGTGGTTTCCAAAATGGGATGCTCAATAGCGTGAAAAATATAATTTTTTTCCTTTAAATCTTTCAACTTTCTTGCTTCGAACCCTTGCCTTTTGAGCATTTGTCAAAATTTAGCCTTTCGTCAGAGTATCGATACCGTCCTTGACAATATTCCAATACTCCTTTGATCGTAAAAAATTTTCCATCAACATACTCCAATGGTCATATGTACCATCAAAGCGAGGAATTGCTGCTCACAAAGTAACTCTAAGCAGCCATAGATGAACAAATTTTTAGGTAAAATTTTCCCACAAATATTTTTCTCTTTTATGGATTAAACCTAGCTCTTGATACCAAATGTAAAGAATGAAACGAAAAACGTTGATGGCAAAGGATACATTTTCTACTCCTTAGAAACCAAATTACATTTGACTCTTTAAATAGATAACCCAACAATAAACTACTCTCTACAACTCTTAAAGAAGAGGAAACAAGATGATTATAAACATTAAATGAAATCCAAAAACTAGGAACACTAACACACGTTTCTAAACTAAGAAACACACTGAGAGTAAATACTTAGTGCACCAATAACTATCACATATACTTGACAGTTTTTTGTCACAGAAGACGACAAAATTATCATTTTGGTTTGAGTTATTTTACTTGATTCACACAATTATCATTAAATCAGATTTTTTATTTCTTTCAAAAAAAGATGAGTGTTTGGACATCACTGGTAGAAAATACTTACCTACAAATTGTTTGCAACTGAAGTGATTAATATACAATAACAATAATAATTACGCGTTAAGTTTAATATTAGGTATGCCGTAATTTCAAATAAAAAGGAAACACTTGTATGAATTCTCATTATCTAATTCTACATGTGTGAGCTTGTTTTTGTTACCACTTCAAAGTTCGAATACTATCAAGCAACAACGAAGAAATTCGTTACAAATTGATTTGTAAACGCTGGTTCCTCTCATTAATTCATCACCTGTTTCATTAGCAATCGCAAAAATGGTAAATATCTACTCCCCTTTTCTTTTATTTTAATTATCTAACAAAATGTGTAGAGTTTTTTTTCATGGAAAGGGTTTATCAAGGAGTGTGGATTTAGGATTTTTCTATGCGGGTCAGCCCAATGATCATTCACTTAGTTTGGAAGCATCCTGTGGTGACTTACTTTATTCTCTGATAGAAATTACTCAGCTATGAATTATTATCTCTCTAATCTTCTCACTATGCAATGAATTTTTCTTTCTCCGGCTCCTTCAGGAAGAGGGGTTTTTGGCGAGAGCTTTGGGTTCTTGTACGAACCTTTGCATAATGATGATCAACACAATAAGTATACGGTGTTACGATTTACTCCTTATGATAGGTATTCTCATGAAGGTATTTATAAGTTTGATGTCCAGATATTTTTATCTGACAAGGGAAGATGGACAAAATTTGTATTCATGCCTCCACAAATTTTGGAACGTTGGGGTTCTAAGACTTCGATTATTGCCTACGGATGGATGTTATAGACATTGAATTATAGCAATGGCATTAGGGTTAATTGTATTGTTTCGTTTGATCCATTTACTAAAGATCCTGCTCAATTTCTATCCATTATTGATTTACCACCTGAGGCTCGTGATATTATTTGTATGTCCAGTAAATTGGGAGTGTGTCAAGGTCGTCAACAACTTGCTCAGGTAATTATACATCCAAGTAAATACCCTTGTATATGTGTATGGGAGCTTGAGGATTACATAATGGGGAAATGGACATTGGAGCACAAGAGAATCCCTACAAACAAGGCATTAAGAGTCCCCCTACTTCGTCTTGATACCAAGAATTTGGTTTCTACACTAGCTTTTCACCCAAATAATGAGGATCTTTATGTTTTTGTTTAGGTGTCAAGTTATCGGGTACAATATACAAATAGATAAAGTCGAAAGCTCTACCTGCCATTCTCTATTCACACTACAGGATCCACCAAGATTACTGGTATCTGATATGTTACCAATTGCCTAACAACAGTGGCCAACTTCAGTAAGACAATCCCTTTGATCTTAGAGCTTCCTATCAAAGAGTCTTGGTCATTTTCATTAGAGTTGCTGATGAATAATCTAAAAAATTTCTTTTTCTTGTCCATATTTAGTTCATTCAGGATGTTTTAGACATATGATGTGGTGTTGGATCATAAGCATTTTTTTGATAAAGTAGGATAGATGCAATAAGGTTACAAAGAAGTGAGTTTGCCAGCTCTACAATTTAAGTGCTACAAAACTAGAGAGCCGACAAAATCCAAAAGAAATACATTAGTCATTTACCGGAGTGAGGTTAGCCCAGTGAAACAACTTAACCAAACATCTAAGGTTTAAGTAGCCTATTAAAATTTATTACCCATCAAAACATCTACTATTCGTTTCAGTCCAAATACACCAAAAAATACTTGCAGGTACCATATTCCGAATTTATCTGTTGGTTCCTGTAATCTTTCTTGAAACTCCAGCTCTCTATTGGTTCCTGTCAACTTTCTTTAAACTCCAGCTCACATAGGCATCTCTGATAGTGAATGTGATGGGTTTATAGCACCTTAGATTTATGTTTTGATGATCTAACAAACTTACTGCCAAAGAACCAGATAAGGAATCTGATACACACTTGGTACCCAACTCAATCAACGGACTCAAGATAATTGGAGTTGCTATGATGTCAGAAGATCAACTCAGGGACCTGATTCCCTTGGGTTTCTATGACAACAGTACGAAGTCAACTCTCTACAGCTGGGAAGTGACTGCCTACACTGTACACGCAAACAGTGCAACAGTCACTTCTCATTGGGAAGGACCTTGTATAAACCAAGTGATTACATCGTTTAAGTGATGTCATCCAAGTTGTATTAACAACATACATTACAAAAGAACATCACTTGAACACTTGTGAATTCATTCAAGCACTCCAAGATCTGATAATCAAGCATTTAATTCACAAGTGCATCAAGAACAAAGTACAACACCACTACGAACCAGTTCCTACAACAAGTCTCTCGTATGTCCTTAGTTGAGTTGTAACTTGTAATTGTTCTTTATTAAAATTCCTACTTAGCTTATCTAGAAGCATCAATCAGGAACCCATTGTAAACCATAAACCTTCAGTGTTTGTGTCGTGACTAGAGTTAGTCATGAGTTAAAGTCTTTGTAATAGGTGTATTGCAAAGTGGATTGTAATAGGTGTATTAAAAGTTAGTGAGGGATTAAGAGTTTAATTCCTAGGTTGTATAGGTTGTAATATAAATATTACTCATAGTGAAGTTGAAATTCTACCAGTGTAGCTAGTGGTTTTTGATCCCCTTGAGCAGGGATTTTTCCACGTAAGATCCCTTGTGTCATTTACTTACTGTTGCATTAGCCTATTCTGTGGAAATTGTTATAGGACCTGGTCTCAATACAGTTTGGTGGACTCATATATTCTGTCAGAAGGGCTCAGTCCAATGCAAACCAAAAATACTGAGATACAAGTTCAATGTCTGTGGCTACTGAACAGTGGAGAAAAAGATGGTTAATGGATATCGATTGGCACATGTAACATCTGTTGGCCAGTTAGAAACTCCTTCTGGTGGGGTTGTCTTGGGGTGAGGCAGGCACCCTTTAAAGCCAACCAGCTGAAGCAGCACACTTAGTGTGGTAGTTTTGTTTACCATACTAGTTTACAGGGCTATAAATCAATCATCATATTATTGGAGCACAAGTCAATATACTTGGGTGCGGACCTTCCCCGGACCCTGCGTGAATGCGGAATGCCTTGTGCCCTGGGATGCCCTTCTTAAGTCAGCATACTCTGCCTTGACAGAGTAAATTCCATCCTTAGAGTTTCCTCATTTCATTTTGTCCTTCAGCTGAGTGTTAACAATGCGTCTCTCTAGAAATTTTAGCAGGTCTATGAATTCCTCCACTTCCCAATCGTGTAGGTTCCTTCTAAGGTTTGGGCTCCATGATTTACCTTCCCTGTTGCAAGCAACAAGAGATTCTGAATTTCCTGCAATAAGAAAGAGATTTGGAAAAGCTTCCTTATTGTTGTGCCCCCTAATTCCCTAATCATTTCTCAGTCTAGAATTTTGCGGTGGCCCCATCACCCATCTGAAAAGGGATGTTTATAGAAAAATCTCCCCATAAATTGCATATGCTCTTCCATAACCCTGTTCCGGAGGAGGTTGACCTACAACATAAGCATGTTAACAGTACTAAACTGTTTTTACCCTTAAATCGAATAATAATTAAACTTATAAGTGGTTTTAAGGATATGTGATTTCACCTAGCACAAATTGATAAATATGATGATTAATGCTAGAAATTGATTGTAAAATAAATCAAACCAGTATAAAATGAAACTTGGCCCTCGAGCTAGTTTGCCTCAAACCGGCATAGTGTTTAATTAAGAAATATGAATTGAACTGAACAACAAGAGAGCTTGAGAGAAAAATATATATATTATTGCTTTGATATGCGAGAGTTGGATGATTACAAATGATTAGAATCCCCCCACCCTCCTTTATATAGTAGAGGAATTCTACTTATGGTATAATTCTAAATATAGAAGGAAATATAAAAAATGGTTGAATAACCGTTCTTGATTCGATTCGTGCCAAAATTTCCGCCACGATTCTTGCCCGGTCACAAATATCTCGGATTTTTGTTAGTATGCTTTCTTTGGTCTCTCTCGATGTCTATCCCCTTTGGTCTTGATCTTGGTTGATCACAGTCTTGATCGGTCCTTCGAGTCGTGAGCTTGGTACTGCACCTTCTCATCTCGGTCTGATATAATACGGGACCGATTTTCGACCTACTATCCTGGTCTCGATTAGTCAAAAAAAATCGGGTGGGCCTAGTTTTGACCGTACATAGATAGTCCCCTCATTTTTTTGGAGTGTAATGACAAGAAATGAATTGAGCCTCCGAACTTTACCCCGATTTGTCATGACGTTAGCACCATGATGTAAGAGACAGAGGTGACCAAAACGTTCTGTCGGTATAGTTCCCCAGGCATTTAATGTGCGTCAGTCGATGGTCGGCCACTACCAGCTTTGAACCGTCACCGTGAAACCAATAAATAGGTCTATTTTTCATTCTTTCAAACTTTACTTTCAATATCTTCTGCTCTAATCTTCAAAGTTCCTTGCATTATTCAAGCTTCTTATCTTCAAATATCTGAGTTCTATTGTTTGTTCCTTCAAAAATATCAATTATCACAATCTTAATTCTTCATTACCCTCATAAATGGCTAAGACTTCTAAAGTTGTTCCACAAAAAGAAACCACCTCCTCATCTAGACCGGCCGACGAGAAAACAACGGTGGAGCCGCGACATAAGGAGTGTGTTCCATGGGGTGTCATCGGTTCTGACTTTAAAATCGAGAAAATCTCTTCGTCCCCGATCGATGTGAACCGGTATCGAGATATATATGCTCGATATCAAAAATCTTCCATGAACAAGTGAAGAAGGACTACAATTGGGGGAACAAAGAGGTTGTGATACCGACAACCCACGTGGAAGGGTTCCTGAGTGTTTACACTTATCCTTTCACGCGGGGTCCCTTTGATCTGGTCATCATAGACTTCTGCAAGAAGTATCAGGTGACCCTCGGCCAAATTCACCCCTCCTTTGGAGGATTGTGATACTTCTCTATTTCTTTGTGAGCAAGACCGACGGGCTTCCTTTCACCCTTGATCATCTTATAAGATTATATAGCTCTCGACTTTATCGAGGTGGGATGATAAAACTTCAACGTCGGGCCACCAAAACACTCATCTCAAGCATAGACAAAGACATATATCGAGGTTATATGGGTCGGTTCGTCCGAGTGAGGACCACAGATCTGATTCCGGGTGAAAACATGCCATTTCTCAAGAGATAGAATATGAAACGTAAGTATGATCCCATTGCTAGTTTGTGTTTGTCATTTTTACTTCTTCGTTTTTCCTTATTGGTAGTTTTTCTCGGTTTAGCTGCTGCTTGGATGTCGGGTGTAGTCCCTTACCTCGAGATCTGGGTAGAAGCCTAGTCTCGACATCGACATATGTTGAGCACACATGGCGCGATCTGTCAAAGGGCCAGTAGGAGGCTAAAAATCATGGTAAGTCTCGTTCTTGTATTGATGATTTATTAAAACGTCTTTCCGAGCTTACTCGATTTCCCTTTTTGCAGGTCTTGGGAAAGATGCAACCATGATGCCCCCGTCCCGCGATGAAGAGGCCTCACAACCCATCTCGAAGCCAACTAAAGAGGGCAAGAGAAAAATGACCTCGACTTCCGAGGGGCAAGAGTCAAAAAAGAGAGCGGCTCGTAAACCAAAAAAGAACGTCATCCCCCTGTCTGTGGAGTCAGACCAACTACTGAAGGAGGAAGAAGAAGACGAAAAAGAAAAACAGGATGACTCTGGGCTGGTGGCTCGAGAACGAGCCAATACCGAGGCTCTAAAGGCCACTAAGCCGGTAGAGGCTTAAATTATTCCACCACGACCCGATAGAGTCCAAGGAGAAAGTTTGTCCGAAGTCCCTAAGCCGGATAAAGCCGAAGGTTCCTCATCTCGGGGTAAAAGGGATACGGAGGAGGCGACGTATGTAGTCGTGGTGGCCGGGCTCGAGGCTCCTCGAGATAGAGAGAATGCCCCAAAGGATCCACTTGGGCCAATAGATTCGGAGACTCTCCGTCGTTTACTACATTCCCCAAGGAAATAATTCGGGAGGCTCGATCCATGAAGACTCCTTATGTAGAAGGAGCCCATGGAGGGGAGGAACCTTTTCGTGGTTATTTCACTAGGGTCGACGATGTCGCTGGCCTGAGTGACTTGGAGGTATCAAGGAAGATCTCGGGCAAAACTTCCTCGAGTTTCAGATAGACCGGCCAGTTCCCGGCCCCTAGTGCCGATCCCGGGTGCAAACGAACAATCATCATTATGGTCTCGTAGGATGCACGAGTTTTTGCAGCCCCGTAGGGGTGGCTATTTACCTTCAGAGTTTGGTCATGGAGGAAGACCAAGCTTCGATGGAAGAGGTGGGAGCGCCTTGTCTTTTTAACGAGGCCCAACAAGCTCTGAACCGGGTAAGCCCTTACTCCCTTTGTCAATATCCATCTTTATATTTGTGCTTCTCTATTCTCGTACAATCCTTTCCTTTCTATTTTATAGGCCTCGGAGCTTCATCATGAAGCTTTATTTCGATATCGAGGGGAGCTGAGCCTATATGAGGCTGAAGTCTGAAGTGTTACTGAGGAGAAGGACGCCCTCAAACTTGTCAATGAGAAAAGATATAAGTAAATAAAGGGCTTTCATGCTGAGCTAGAGGCGGCTCAGAAAGAACAGACTAACCTGGACGAGCAAGTAAAAAAAATCTTAGACGTTAGTGACACATTCGAGCATGGTGGCTAATAGTTTGATCCCACGGGTTCAACAAAAGCTCTATATAATTGGGCAACTTCATGAGGAGGTGGATGCGGTGAAGGCGGAGACAATAACATGTACGAGAAACATGGACCGTCTTGCCTCAAAAAAGGAGCCTACTCGAGCTCATCTAACCTCGGCTGAGAGTCAACTCCAAAGCTTGAAAAAGAAGAACTTGGTGCAAGCCAAGAAAATCAAGGAGTTCCAGACTCGGTTGGGTTCACCAACCTCCGATCGAGAGAAGATAGTCACAGAACTTGTAGTGGCCAAATTCGAGGCTGAGACAGCCAAGGCCGATGTTGAGGCAATTGTGGTCGTTTATCGATCCGACGCCAAAGCCGCTCAAGCTCGAGCAAAGGAAGATGCCGAAGTTGCTCAGGTTCGAGCATGTTGGGTTGCTGAGTATGCCAAGTGCCAGTTTTGAAGGGAGACTCTCGAGGAAATCAACACTCGTGGCTTCGATCTTACTATCGAGATCGAAAATACAAAAGAGCTTGAAGGTGAAGCCAAAGCGTTGGCCTCTCCCAATGATGATGACTCCGGGAGCATGAGCGAGTCCAAGAGTAGAGAGGACCTCGACGGTGAAGATTCTTCTCCCAGACATGATTAGGCGCTTAGGATCTTTCTTTTTGGATTTTTGTATAGAATCCCGATCGAGCCACGTTGCCCTTGTAAATAACTTTTTGATATATATAAAGATCTTTTTTCCTTTCTGTCTTGTCCTATGAAATTTCACTTCATTTCTGCCTTACGGGAATTTTTCTTTATTTATGCCCTATGATATTGTATTCATAGGTTCGAGGTTTAGGCAATTTGACCGAAACCGAACTAGTATAGTTTTTACGATCGAGGGAGTAATTTCTCGGACTCGAAGTAAGATAACCCTTAGGTTTTATTTGAGAGAGGACGATCTCTCGAAATCAAAGAAAAAAATGGCCCTTAGGATTTTGTATTAGGCCGATATGGCCTTTGTAAAAATAATGTTTATGGCTTTCTCCCCTTTTCGGCTTAAAAAGTTTTCATCATTTGTATAAAATTTGTAACGCCTTAGCACGAAATAAGGAATTGTTTGAGAGTTCGAACAATTTTGTACTCATTAGATTTCTCAAGGCTAGATATTATCGAAACCCTTTATAATTTTACCGAGGGTATCCTTTATAACCGGTTTATGAAAATATTCGAAGGCCTGTTTTATTACGGAATTCGAACGTCTCTGAACCGTGTTAATTTTCTCGTAGCCTTTTTAGTTTGGTACTTTCCTCTTGGGCTTATTTTCCCGTTTCACTTCGAGCTTGCCCGAAGTGTCAGTCCCCGATTGGGGTGGCTGTAGCCTATAAAAATTGAGGGTTGCCTTTAAGGTATTATGATCTCAAAGTTTTAATAAGCTGATCCCGTCTATTTTTCATATGACAGTCCCCGAACGTAGGGGTAATTGTTAGAACTCCAGTTAAGATCGACCCTTAAGCCTGTTTACAAAATAGATCTAGAGTATAAAACATAAAAAATTTCTAAGACATGAGATATCGGCAAAGAAAAATACTTCTCTTAATAAAATATTATACATGCGTACATCTTTGGTGTCAGGGCTCGAGAACCTATATGGGCATGGTACATTCGACCGTTTGGTCCTTAAAAAATTTACCTATCGAGACCCCGCTGTCACGAAGTAATTTCCTTACAACAAAGTTGACATTCGAGGGCAATGCCCCTAGTATTTGAGGTCGATTGTAAAGAATCCTCGGATATTGTTGATTTTCTAAGTTAGCACGATCAAAGGTTGCCTCGTTAAAAACCTCGCCGAAAAACCCTTTTGGGACAAAACCGGTCTAAGGGAAAAAGAGTGCAACGCGTACTTTCAGACCTAAAGACTTCGTGTTGAAGAATCCATCATCGTTCATGATCGAACACTTGCAACGGTTAGTTTAAACTATAAATAAAAATATAAGGGTCATACCTTAGAAGTAGTATCATTTTAGGAGCAACACGTTCCAATTGTTCGGTCATTGTTCGCCATTCATCGTGCCGAGCTTGTAGGATCCTTTTCCGATGATGTCGAGGACCTAATATGGCCCCTCCCAGTTTGGACCCAGTTTTCCTTCATTCGGATTTTGAGTGTTGAGGGTGACCTTTCTTAGCTCCGAGTCCCCGATTTTAAAATGTCAAAAATTGGTTGTTCAATTGTAGTACCTTTCGATCTGTTATTTTTGTGCGGCCAATCGAACGAGGGCGGCTTAGCATTTTTATTCCAACAACTCTAGGCTCATATTCATGGCCTCGTGATTCGATTCTTCTGTTTGCATATCGGAACCTGAGGCTACGTTCCCCGACCTTGACCGGGATAAGAGCTCCGACACCATAGACTAAGGATAACAGCATTGCCCCTGTACTAGATTTCGACGTCGTGCGGTACGCCTAAAGAACCTAGGGCAGTATCTCTCTTCACTATCCCTTAGCGCCGGTCAATCCCTTTTTGAGATTTTGAATAATGGTTTTGTTGGTCGATTCGGCTTGTCCGTTCCCGCTGGGATGATATGGTATTGATAAAATTCTTTTAATCTTGTGATCCTCGAGAAATTTAGTCACTTTGTTGTCGATGAATTGCATTCCATTATCACACACAATCTCGATACGTATCCCAAATCAACATATAATGTGGTCCCAAATGAAGTCTATGACTTCTTTTTCTCTGACTTTCTCAAAAGTTTGTGCTTCAACCCACTTAGAAAAATAATAAGTCATAAATAAAATAAATTGAGCTTTACCTGGGGCCGATAGAAGAGGGCCGATGATGTTCATTCCCCATTACATGAACGGCCATGGGGATAAGACCGAGTGGAGTTGCTTCCTGAGCTGATGAATCATTGGCGCATACCTCTGACATTTGTCAAACTTTCGAACGCACTCATTTGTATCCTTCTCCATATCGACCCAGTAGTACCCTGATCTGATAACTTTGTGAACCAACGATTCAGCACCAGAATGATTTCCACAAGTTCCTTCGTGAATTTCCTGCAGGACGTAGTCGGAATCCCCAGGTACCAAGCATATTTCCAATGGTCCATCGAACATTCTTCTAAACA
Source organism: Nicotiana paniculata (assembly GCA_005239505.1). NCBI lineage: Eukaryota > Viridiplantae > Streptophyta > Magnoliopsida > Solanales > Solanaceae > Nicotiana > Nicotiana paniculata. Next base: position 29,746 of record ML305791.1, on the reverse strand, counting down.
GTGTTCCATCTTCGGACAAAGTGAACCGTGCTGCCTTCTTATGTAGAGATCTCGACTCCTTTGGATCAGATGGAAGCTTCCCATTCTTTAGATATTCTATGTACTTGTTTATCTAATCCCAGTTCAGACTTGTAGAATTTATTTTGGCGTGGCCTTCTTCGATCACTGACCTCGAGAGTTGTACGACAGTACCCGAGTTAAGTTCGTCATTTTCGACCGATGACCCTAAGATTGCAAGGGCGTCGCCTCACTTTTCTGTTCTCGAGGTACATGTTGTAAGGTCCATTCGTTAAATCAGTGTAGAGTTACATGTAGCTTATCTAAGTACCTCTGCATTCGGTCTTCTCAAACTTCGAAATTCCTGTTGACTTGATTTACCCTGAGGAGGGAATCACATTTTTCCTCGATGACCTCTACTCCCAAGCTTTCAGCCAACTCTAGACCTGCAATCATGGCCTTATACTCGGCCTCATTGTTAGTTAATTTCGAAGTCCTAATATATTGTCTAATAATATTACCCGTGGGTGGTTTTAGAACGATACCCAGCCCGGACCCCTTTACGTTCGAACCTCTGTTTGTGCAGAGGGTCCACACCCTCGATGATGTACCCTATTTTAATAACTGTTCTCTTTCGACCTTGGGTACGAGGCTGGCGTGAAGTCGGCCACGAAGTCTGCAAAGATTTGAGACTTGATGGTCGTTCGGGGTCGATACTCTATATCGTACCCACTGATCTCGATGACCCATTTGGCCAATCGACCTGAAAGTTCGGGTTTGTGCAAAATATTTCGAAGGGTATAGGTAGTTGCAACACATATTGGATGACATTGGAAATATTGTTTTAATTTCCTAGAGGCGCTTATTAAAGCAAACACTAATTTTTCTAAGTGTGGATATCTGGTTTCGGCCTCACCTAAGGTCTGACTAACATAATAAACAGGGAATTGCGTACCTTGTTCTTCTCAGACTAGGACTCCGCTTACCGCTATTTCCGAGACTGCCAAGTACAAGTAGAGTTGCTCGTCCGCTTTTGGGGTGTGAAGCAGTGGCGAGCTCGATAGGTATCGTCTCAGTTCCTCCAAGGCCTGTTGGCATTCCGGAGTCCATGCAAAGCTACTCTTCTACTTAAGCAGTGAGAAGAATCGGTGACTCCTATCCGAGGACCTCAAAATGAATCTCCCTAGGGCGGGTATACGCCCCGTTAGCCTTTGTACGACCTTGACATTATCTACGATCATGTTATCCTTGATGGCTTTGATTTTGTTGGGATTGATCTCGATTCCCCGATTTGATACCATGAAGCCGAGGAACTTTCCCGAGCCGACCCCAAAAATACACTTTTCTGGGTTGAGCTTCATGTTGTACTTTCTCAGTATATCGAAAGTCTCCTGTAAATGTTTCAAATGGTCATATGCTTGCAGTGCTCGTAGGGACTCAACTAATATGTCGTCAATATAAACTTCCATTGATTTTCCTATTTGTTCTTCGAACATTCGATTTTCTAGGCATTGATAAGTTACACCAGCATTTTTTATTTCGAACGACATTACATTATAACAATAGGTGTCGTATTTAGTGATAAACGAAGTCTTTTCCTGATCCTTCGGGTTCATCTCTATTTGGTTGTACTCGGAGTAGGCATCGAGAAAACTGAGAATCTCGTGGCCGACCGTGGAACCGATCATATGATCGATATTCGGCAAAGGAAAAGAATCCTTAGGGCATGCCTTGTTTAAGTCTTTATAATCTACGCACATTATAAGTTTATTTCCCTTCTTAGGGACTACCACTACGTTTGCTAACCATTCGGGATATTTTACTTCCCGAATGAACCCTATTTTGAGAAGTTTGGTTACCTCATCCTTGATGAATGCATGCTTAACCTCGGACTGGGGCCTTCTTTTTTGCTTTACTGGACGGAATTTCGGGTCCAGGCTTAGTCGATGGGTAGTGATTTCTGGTGGGATCCCTGTCATATCGATATAGGACCAGGAAAAGAAATCCATATTAGCTTTAAGGAAATGAATAAGTTTTTTCCTGAGCTCGGGGGTTAATCTCGTGCCCAGGTATACCTTTCGTTCGGGCTAGTGGTCGATCAACGTGACTCGTTCCATCTCTTCGACCGACTTGGTGGTGTCGGAGTCTTTGGTAATTATGAAGGATCGAGGGATCCAATAGTCGTCATCCTCGTTGATCCCTTGCTCCTAAAATTGGGTCGAGGCCGGTGTCTGTGGTTGCTATTTGGCATCCTGCTTCCCCTTCCTCTCCGATCCCTTTACTAATGAGAGTGCCGATACCGGTATCACTTTGTCAACTGCAAACATCTCCTTGGCAACAGGTTGCTCCCCGTACATTATTTTTACTCCTTTTGGTCGGGAACTTCAGAACTTGGTGAAGGGTCGAAGGTACTGCCCTCGTGTTATGGATCCAAGGCCTTCCGAGCAGCGTGTTGTACCTCATGTCACCCTCGATCACATGGAACTTTATTTCTTGGACGGTCCCGGCTATGTTCACTGGCAAAATAATTTCACCTTTGGTAGTTTCACTTGCCATGTTGAAGCCATTAAGAACCTCAGTTGCAGACACAATTCAATCCTGTCGGCCGAGCTGCTCCACGACCCTCGATCGAATAATATTGGTCGAGCTACCTAGATCAATCAAAACATGTTTAACTTGAATTTTATTCATAAGAACAGATATTTCCAGTGCTTCATTATGGGTTTGTGAGATTCCCTCTGTATCCTCGTCATTAAAAGACAATGTCCCTTCCGGGACATAGTCTCGAATTCGTTTTTCCCTTGTGATCGACACCTTGGTACGCTTGAATACGGCTCCCTGTGGAATTTCGACCCCACCAACGATCATGTGGATCACGTGTTGTGGTTCATCCTGTTTGCATCCCTGTCCCTGAAGTGGTTCTTAGCTCGGTCACTCAAGAATTCTCGAAGATGACCCTCATTAAACAAATGGGCTACCTTCTCCCTCAGTTGTCTGCACTCCTCTGTTCTATGACCATGAGTACCATGGTATTTGCACATTTTATTAGGATTTCTCTAGGCCGGATCGGTCTATAAGGGTCGAGGCCACATGGTATCTTTGATCCGACCAATGGCTGATACAATAGTTGATGCATCAACGTTGAAATTGTATTCTGATAGTCGTGGTGCTTCTGTGGGCTCGATATGTCTATCGAAACCACTCTTACTCATGAGCCTCGGGGAGCTCTATCCTCGATCATTTCTTTGATGACTTCAAACGGGGTTGCATCCAGGACCGGTGTTTCTCCGATCTCCACCATATGGTTGATATCGATATATGTTCAATCGCGGTTCTTTTTCTATGTCCCTCTGAATTCAGTAGACGAGCTTGTTTGGATAAACGGAACTGGAAGGAGTTCCCACCTGATCATCCTCGACCCTGATTTTTGGTTGGTACCGATTATGCACATCGACCCAGGTCACACCTGGATATTCGATTAAATTCTCCTTTAACTGACGTGAGGCCACCGAACTTTGTACGTTCAACGCTTGAGTAAAATCCTGAATGGACCAATCATCTGCGACTGGGGGTAGGTCCATATGTTCCATCTGGAACCGAGATACGAACTCTCTGAACATTTCGTTATCTTTTTGCTTCACTTTGAAGAGGTCTGACTTCCTAGTCTCTACCTTTATGTCTCCGGCGTGTGCTTTGACGAAGTTATCTACGAGCATGGAAAAAGAATCAATGGAGTTGGGAGGCAAATTATGATACCATATCATCGCCCCCTTCGATAAAGTTTCTCTGAACTTATTCAGCAGAACGGACTCATCCTCATCATCCTCTAAATCGTTCCCCTTTATTTCGCATGTGTAAAAAGTGACATGCTCATTGGGGACGGTGGTTCCATTGTACTTGGGAATTTCTGGCATGCGAAATTTCTTTGGGATGGTCTTAGGATACGCACTTGGGGGGAAAGGTCTTTGCACGAACTTCTTCGAATCCAAACCTTTCAGAATCGGTGGTGCCCCCAGAATTTGATCAACTCGAGAGTTTTATATTTCTACCTTTTTATCATTTGCCTCAATCTTCTTCTCCCATGATTCAATTCGCTTTCTGAGCTTTTCGAGCATTTCATAATAGCGGGATCAGTCCCCGATTCATTCATGTTTGACCTCTCCGGTATTGGTTCGGCCCTGTGAACAACTTCTAGTGAGGGCTCGAGTTCAGCTCTACTCGGTGCGCAGTTCTAATTTTGGAATTGCGCTATAGCAGCTTATTGAGCCTGCAACATTTCAAATATTAATCGAAGGCTGACTCTGCCATCGTTGCCGCCCTGTGTATCTTGATCGGCTGGTCGAACGTCCCTATGAATGCTATTTTCGGGGTCGACGCCCAGATTTGCATTTAGGGCGACATGGAAACTGACATCGATGGGGTCGGTGATCGGTACTCCCTCGAGGCTAGCCTAATGTACTTCGATCCCTGGGGCGACTATATTATCATTTTCCCCATGGAAACCAAGGCCATTGTCGGCGTGTCTGGGTACTGTTTCAGAGTTTGACATGATGATCCTGAAATCAAAAACACTTACAAGAACAAGCATAAAGCAATGTGTGTTATAAGGATCAGTACCAGGCAATCACTATTATCCTTAGCCCCACGGTGGGCGTCAAACTGTTTACCCTTAAAATCGGATAACAATTAAACTTATAAGTGGTTTTAAGGATATGTGATTTCACCATGCACAAATTGATAAATATGATGATTAATGCTAGAAATTGACTGTAAAATAAAGCAAACCAGTATAAAATACAACTTGGCCCTCAAGCTAGTTCGCCCTCAAACCGGCAGAGTGTTTAATTAAGAAATATGAATTGAACTGAAGAACAAGAGAGCTTGAGAGAGAAAAATGTATATTATTGCTTTGATATGCGAGAGTTGGATGATTACATATGATTAGAACCTCCCTTTATATATTAGAGGAATTCTACTTATAGTACAATTCTAAATACAGAAGGAGATCTCATGATTGGCTGAATAACGTTCTTCATTCTATTTGTGCCGAGATTTTCGCCACGATTCTTTCCCGATCACGAATATCTCGGCTTTCTGCTAGTATGATTTCTTCGGTCCCTCTCGATGTCTATCCCGTTTTAGCCTCGATCTTGGCTTATCTCGATCCCCATCGGTCCTTTGAGTCCTGAGTTCGCTACCGCACTTTTCATCTCAATTTGATATAATATGGAACCGATTTCGACCGATGAATCATTATGCATCCAACTGGAGCATTTTGATATCGAAGAGTCCTACACCAACCCTAACAGATTGACGCGTAGTAATTGTATTTTTGTTGTTGTTAGAATCCAACACCTCCTAGGTGCTTTGTTTTTGCTATTTCTTGCTAGCCGTTTGTGATTTCCATTTTCTCTGTTGGTTGTTCTCCAAATGAAGTTCCTTCGAGCTCTACCTGTCTCTAGTTATACATATGGATGGGTAGTTATTTCGCATAACACAACTGGCTATGGAAGCAAATGTGAACTCAACTTTGCAAAGACATGAGCCTTCTTGAGAGAGTAATTTAAACTTTCACCCTTTTAATTTATTGTTAATTTTATCAAGAATAATAAACTGGTAGTATTTTTCTTTAGTCATGTATCCATTAGCCTACTTAGGGAGAATAATATCTCCTACAAGAACTTGAGATCATTGACAAAGATTCGTCCTTCAAGAAGTCCAAGAGCAAGCCATTATCTATGTAGCAGATTCTGTATTTGTCTTTGTGTTTGTAGGAACGTTGAATTAGATAACTGAAGCTAAGAATTAGAAAGGATTTCAAACCAAGAAAGGGTTGAACCTAATTATGCTTCCCATGAACTAAAGAACCAAAATTTCCACGTAAGTTATTTTTCACAGATGATGTTGAGAACAAATTGGAAAAATTAATAATTTTGTTACAAGTAAAACTGTAAAGTTCAGGATTCAACTTTCCTCTTTTGTTTTTCTTTCTTAAATTATATTTATATATTATATTATTTTCAACAATCTAGTGGACGAACTCCTTGATGAAATCTCATTAGACTATCAAGCAGCAAAAAAGCGATTCATTGTAAAATTGTTTTGCTAGTCTCCTCGATGAATTACTTCGACATTACCTCTGTCATTCACTAATGAAATAAGGATAAAACTATTCTTTCCTTTACTCTTGTTTTACGTGATCGAAATTTTTTTACAATTTTCTTGAATTTTTTAGAATTGTTATGTAATTTACTCTTTTTCGTGACTTATATTTATCAAAATATTTATTCTATTATATTAATTTATAAAATACTAAATTTAAATACTTATCAACTTATACCTTGCCCCGTGTCAAATAAAATGTATCGCCATGCGCCTTTTAAAATACCCGTATAAATCTATATGTCAAATCCAACTTATATAGGAAGTTAGAAACAAAACCATACTACCAGAATACGAGAATATGGCAACAGACTAGCTAAATATGAAAGTGAAAACAAAAATGATAGCAATTTTTCTTGTTCCTTACTGTATGTGCATAAACAAAGAAAAAACCCCACCAACAGAAGATGAAATGGGGTTGCTGTGCAAATTGAAATGAGATATTCAAAGACTACTCGCCATGTTCGGAACAAGAAAAAAACACAATCTTTTTTCAATAATCTAACTGACGAACTGCTGATTGAAAACTTAACAACAACAACATACCCAATATTATCCTACACCGTGAGGTCTGGGGTGGATAGTGTGTACATACAAACTTTACCTTTTGTGATAATAGATACTACTTAAGAGATAGGGACCAAAGTATAATTAGTGAAAGTTAGAATACAAAATTGTAAAGTAGAAGAAGTTAGGAAGTTAGTTTGTTAAAAAGGATTAGTTATTGATCCAACAGTGTTAACAAACATAATGAAGAACACCATTTTCTCTATCCCTTATCTGTAGATTTCTCTCTCTATAATTCATTGAAAATTAGCATTTTTCACTACTTAAATCCTGTAAATTGACATGGTATCAGAGCAGCAATCACTGCAATTATGTAGATCTAAAGCTCGTTCCTGAAAACTTGAAGCTCAACAATGGTGGACAGCGAGGTCGATTAATTACCTCATAATCATCCTCTATTCCTTCGAGATTCTGACATGCCTGGAACAACACAGATATCGTTGAAGCTCACAAGACCAGAGAACTATGCGTTGTGGAATAAGGCGATGAAAGTCGCACTCTTGGTAAAGAACAAGCTAGGGTTTGTGGATGGAAGTTGTCTTAAGAGCTCATACAAAGGCGAGTTTGCTACACAGAGGGACAGATGTAACGCGGTGGTACTTTCATGGCTCAGTAGCATAGTATCAAGAGAATTGGTGCCAAGTATTATTACGCTGCAAGTGCAAGGAAGGTTTGGGTTGAGTTCAAGGAGAGGTTTGACAAAGATAATTTGACTAGGATTTATCAACTCTGGGCAGAAATTGCGACACTTAGACAAGGTACAGATTCAATTAATTCCTACTCTTCAAAGATGAAAGATTTGAGGGATGATTGGATATACTAGCACCCTTGCCTTCGTGTGATTGTGAAGAGTATAGGCCATATGTTGATCACTTGGTGAGATAGAGGTTATTGTAGTTTCTTATGGGACTGAATAAGAGTTATAGACAAATAAGAAGAAACATTCTGCAGAGAAGGCCAGTACTCACTGTAAATCAAGCATATTCAGCTACAGTACAAGAGGAAAGTCAAAGAGCATTAGGAGTAGTTGAGACAAATAAGGATCCCTTGACTATGTTAGCAGGTAGAGGAAAGATGTTCAAAGGGAAGAAACCAGGCGTGATTTGTGAACACTGTGGGTATAAATTCCATCGAAAGGAAAATTGCTACAAAATAATAGGGTATCCAGCTGATTTTAAGAGTAAGAAGAAAGGGCAACCGGGTGGATACAAGCCTTATGCTAACAATGTAAACGCAGAAGGAGAAACAAATGTCAAAGTGCAGGTCCTAGGAAGCTTCATGACAGAGGAGCACTGCAAACACTTAGTTAATTTGTTGACCAAATCCTCCATTAGAGAAGGATTTGTTGTTGTAACAAGTTCATCAAACATGTCAGGTATAGTGTCATTGTTATCTAATGTATCCAATAGTAGAGTATATGATTAGATAATAGATACAGGTGCATCACATCACATAGCATCCTGCAAAGAATTATTACAAAGTCTTAAAGAAATTGAAGGTGAGAACAACTATGGAGTAAAGATACCTACAGGATATAAGTCAAAGATTACACACTCAAGAGATGCCCTTATTCTGGGAAAACAAAAGATAACAAATGTGTTACATGTGCCAGATTTTAAATTCAACCTACTTTCAGTATCCAAGCTAACTAAAGAGTTGTGCTGCTTGGCTGCTTTCTACCCTGATTTCTGTGTGTTTCAGGAGATCTACAATGGCAATGTGCTGGGGATTGGTAAAAAAGATAGTGGACTCTACATGCTTAGAAGGGAAGGAGTGGTAGCAGCTAAGACTTCTAGAGAAGAGATAGCAGATATTGAATTGTGGAATCAAAGATTAGGACATGCACCACCAAGTACTTTACAGCAACTAGAGGAACTCAAGAATAAAGTTGATGCAGGCTTTCACAAGCTATGTGAAGTCTGTCCACTAGCTAAACAAAGTAGACTCAAAGTTCCGAATAGTAGTAGTAAATCTGATAGTATTTTTCAACTTGTGCATGTTGATGTATGGGGTTCATATAAAGTCCCAACTTATGAGAGGAAGCATTATTTTGTGACAATAGTTGATGACTTCAATCGATATACTTGGATTTGTTTGTTGCATTCAAATAGTGAAGTAATAGTAGTGTTGAAAGATTTCTTTGCCTTGGTTAAAAACCAATTTAACACAATGATTAAGGCTATAAGATCAGATAATGGCACAGAGTTTTTCAGTACTCAGTGCAATGATCTGTATGCATCTCTAGGTATTGTGCATCAAAGCATCTGTCCATATACTCCACAACAAAATGAAGTTGTGGAGAGGAAACGTAGACACATTCTAGAGGTAGCAAGAGCTTTAAGATTCCAAAGTGGTATACCCGTGAAGTTCTGGGGAGACTGTGTGAAAATAGCTATGTACTTGATCAACAAGCTGCCTTCAGAAGTCTTGAAAAGGAAATCTCTTTTTGAAATGTTGCATAAGAAGCCACCAAAGGTGGATCATTTAAGGGTGTTTGGATATTTGTGCTATGCAAGCATATTACCTAAATGTGACAAATTTGCTCCAAGAGCAAGAAAGAACTGTCTTCTTAGGGTATTCAGAAACTCAAAAAGGCTACAAGTTGCTTGATTTAGATAATAATATCTTCCTAGTTAGCAGAGATGTCAACTTCAGAGAGAATGTATTTCCCTTCAAGACTGACAACAAGTACATGGAACATGAGGATCTATTTCTTCTTAATACCATAGACACAGCTGAAGTTGTGGAAAGAAGTAGCAGGGCTATGCCACTTGATCATGCCAGTGATCAGGATCACAATACTGATCAAGCTAACCAAGCTGAATCATCCCAAGAACATGAAGTCATTCCAGAACTTGAGACTTCAACACTTGCATCAGGAGAAATGCCACGCAAGAGACACATGATCAAATGCATCATGTACTACCAGAATCTGTTAAAGATCCATCAGTTACTCAGCTTAATGATCAATCGCCTCAGACCGCACCTACTGCAGATCCTCATGTGCTTCAACCTGCACCAACAGTTGCACTTAGAAGATCATCTAAGTTCCTACCCTATCTCACAATATGTGTCCTATGACCATCTTTCAGCCCATTACCAAGCCTATCTAACAGCCATTTCAACAGAAGTAGAACCAGGGTCCTTCTCAGAAGCTTCACAAGATGTTAGGTGGGTTGAAGCTATGCAAAATGATACCAAGGCCCTAGAAGATAACAACACTTGGGAAGTAGTAGATTTGCCCTGTGGTAAAAAGGCCATAGGGTCTAAGTGGGTATACAAAATCAAATACAAGGTAGATGGAGAGATAGAAAGGTTTAAAGAAAGACTTGTGGCAAAGGGCTACACACAGCAAGAGGGCCTAGACTACCATGAAACTTTCTCACTAGTAGCAAAGATGGTAAAGTTAGAACAACAATTAGCCTGGCAGCTTCAAAGAATTGGCATCTTTTTCAAATGGATGTCAATAATGCCTTTTTGCAGGGAGTTCTTTATGAGGAAGTTTACATGCATCTGCCCCAAGGTTTTCATAGGCAGGGGGAGTCCAAGGTTTGCAAATTGTCCAAATCACTTTATGGCCTTAAACAAGCATCTAGGCAATGGAATATTAAGTTAACCGATGCCTTGACAAAATCAGGTTTATTGCAAAGTGCCTATGACCATTCATTCTTCACAAAGAAGAATGTGCAGATGTGGTGATTATATTGGTCTATATGGATGACCTACTGATCACAGACAGTTGTGAAGCTATGATACAAGCAGCAAAAGAAACATTGCATTTGAACTTTAAAGTGAAAGATCTATGGGAGTTGAAATACTTCTTAGGTATAGAGATCATGAGGGTACCAAAAGGAATTCTTCTCAATCAGAGGAAATATGCCCTTAGTCTGATCTCTGAAGTTGGGCTGAGTGGGGCAAAACCTGCAAGTTCTCCACTTGAACAAAATCAAAAGCTGACTACAGTAGAATACGACAAGCATGTAGGGGCAACAGAAGATGAAGAATAACATGATATAGGTGGATATCAAAAGCTTATAAAAAAGCTGATATACCTTACCATAACCAGACCAGACATATGCTTTGTTGTTCGAATGCCGAGTCAATTTATGCAACATCCAAAAGAGTCACACCTAGAGGAAGCATTAAGAGTTGAAAGATATATTAAGAGGTGTCCAGGAAGAGGAGTACTACTGAAAAAGGAACCTCTAGAACAAGTCACAACCTACTGTGATTCAAAGTGGGCAGCCTGCCCAAACACAGGATATGTAGTGAAAATGAGAGATTCCTTGATCTAATGGAAATCAAAAAGCAACAGACTGTGAGCAAAACTTCAGCAGAAGCTGAGTACAGAAGCATGGCAGTTGTGGTATCTGAAATAGTTTGGCGCACAGGGTTGATGAAAGAGCTTGGGATTGAAGTTCAAACACCTGTGAGACTGTTTTGTGACAACAAAGCAGCTATAGAAATTGTTGCCAATCCAATCTATCATTAAAGAACTAAACACATAGAAATAGACTGCCATTTTGTGAGGGAAAGAATCAAAAGTGGGCTGATTGCACGAGGACACATCTCAACAAAAGAGCAAGTTGCAGACATGATGACCAACCAAAGCTTTAGGTATTGCACAACACCAGATTTTTGTATCCAAGCTGGGAGTGTTGGATGTTTTCCACCCTCCAGCTTGAGCGGGAGTTTTGTGATAATAGATACTACTTAAGAGATAGGGACCAAAGTGTAATTAGTGAAAGTTAGAAGATAAATTTATAAAGTAGAAGAAGTTAGGAAGTTAGTTTGTTAAAAATGATCAGTTATTGATCCAACAGCGTTAACGAACATAATGAAGAACACCATTTTCTCTCTCCCTTCTCTCTAGCTTTCTCTCTCTATAATTCATTGAAAATTAGCATTTTTCACTGCTTAAATCCTGTAAATTGACATTACCCTTACCGTGTTAGTTGTGAGGATAGAGAGGTTGTTTCCAATAGACCCTTGGCTCAAGATAATTGGAAACTTAAGTGAACAAAAATATTCAATATGCATTTATTTTTGAGAGCAGCCAAAGAAATTACACCATACGTCGGTTAAAGCTGGAGGTAAGGACTAAGGAGTCATACAATATATACGTTTGAGCAGCTTTAATCCCATAAGTTTTTTTTTGAGTGAAACACCTTTGAGGCCCATTTCATATTCTTTTTATTAACATCAATTTAAATAACTAGATTGGTGTAACTATTTTTACAGTACCACCCGTGCATATATAAAGTTATTTATTCATACTCACTGTTTGCACCATATCAAACAATCTAATGTTATATAATTTGGTCGTTGTAATTAAATACTACCAGATATGAATAAGTATTTTTCAGTTTCTATTTCTTTACATATAGTCACCACATAAGCCAAAAAAAAAAGACATAGCTCTTGAAGTTGAAACCTTACATCGCTTTAATGCCGTGATGGTAACAGTCGACATTCTCCCCAACTTTTAAGGCTAAAGTTTTATGATGAAATTAACACTGTGCTCAGGATCCCTGAATTTGCCCCAATTGCCATATACATACATATTCCCTTTCTTGCTATCTGTCCCAGCTATTTCCAACTTACCTACTAGCGACGCATGTGCATTGTTACAATTTACAAAGGCATAGGTTCGTCGCTTAAATACCTTTCGCAGAAAAATTATATTATGTATATAGATCAAAATATTAATATTTATACATATATATTAAATTATGAATGTTTCTGAACACTCCTTAGCAAAAAAAAAAATTTGACGTCGTCATTGAGATACTGTTATTAATGTATTATGCCAAATGGATATATGTCTCATCTTCAGAGGCGGAGCCACAGTTTCGGTTACGGGTTCGGTCGAATCCAGTGGCTTTGATTCAAATCATATATTTGTCTTAAAATTTTTATTAATTTATATTAATTTAGAAATCAATAACTTAAGAGGATGAGGATCCCTAACTCATAAGCTTAAAATTCTGGGTCCGCCGCCTCTGCTGATCATCTTGAATCTTATGTGATCTTCTATTTATGTTATCCAATTTGTTAAGTATGAGTAGGCCCCAAACAGTGGTGTTCCTCCTTCCTTGTGCATGCATACTCCAAGAAAACCAGGCCAAAGTTTGGTCAAAAGAGAGTCAAATTGAAAAGATGTTGATATGAAGAGGAAAACAAAAGTAGCTTTGAAGGTTCATTTATCCCTTAGTTGCATTTAGAGAATTTTTGGAGTATTCACAAACAGTGGCGTAGCCAGGAAATTTAATAAGGGTATTCAAATTTTGAACACCTTTTGTCAGTGGGCTATGTAACAGTGTTCAAAGTATATTTTTAATCGATAACAAGCAATATTTTACTTTATACGTAACATAATTTTTCGGCGAAGGCCAACATAGCTTCGCCCATGTCCACAAAAGTGGACATTGCCCTATTCTATTTTAGTCATACCCCACTTGCCCCATTTAAGCTGTCTCGTGCAACGTATCTGCCTGAAAAACTTTTCCATCTTTCTAACATCAAATATAAATTTCTTCTCTTTGTTTTTTCATTTGGTTATTGACAAAGATGGGGACCTCAAGATTTTAATAGGAATAAAGGGTTTGGAACTTTGTCATTTGCAAGCTTTCTCACAAATTAATCATTCAGCCAATGAATTGGCAACATCCATCAGATTATGTGTACCCAATTACTATTTTAGAGTCCCAAGTCCTAATGGAACAATTGACATATTAAGTTCAGTGTGCCTCCAGTCGTTGCTACCTAATTGTGTCCAAATCATGAATTTGAAATTTATAAACTCCTATAACGAACTGCAAGTTATTACACAATAATAATAGATTTTATTATCAAATATTTATAAAAATTTCATGACCAAAAACTATCGGGTTCCTGTAAATCCATTAATTATGCTCTAGATCCACCATTGATTGTGTCTGCCCGTCTTACTTAACTATGTAAAAAGGGAAAAATAAAGTACTTCACCAGTTTCATTTTATGTGTCATTAATTTTTAAATATTTTTTGGATTAGTAACTATTGTAACTTATAGTATGGAGTAGTTTCTATGGTGTTTTTGTATATTCAAACTTTTAAAAATAAACTCCGTCTATAAAATTTAATATTTGACTATAGTAAATAGGGTTGTACATGAACCGGGTTGGTTCGGGTTTTATCAAAATCAAACCAAACTAATTATATCGGTTTGGATTGGTTCGATTTTTTCGGGTTTTTCGGATTTTCGGGTTTTTTGTTACTTACATATTATTTCAATCTTACTTTGTTAAATATTTCATAATTAAATATATATTTACTAAAAATATAAAAAATTGACAAACATATTATCAATTAAAATATTCTTATGAAATAATTCTATTAGTAACACATAATTGTTATTTTTTTTAGTCGTCCGCCAAAATTTTTCGTTGATATACACATTCAGGTTAACCGAATTTAGTAATTAAACATAAAAATCAATATGATACCTAAATATTAATGATCACTTCACATTCGAAAAAGATATAAGAATTTAATAGATCTTAACATATTATATGAATATGAAAGAACAAAGAGATAGACGCACTTCAGTAACACTTGATAAGAAACTGATCATACAACTCATTACTTAAGGTCAATAAATATGGAGCACTTCATATTCTATTAAAATTTATATCCCACAAGAGAATCCCAAATATTTCTAGATATTTTTTTAAAGAAAATTCTATATAAAATAATTAAAGTATATATAAAAACTATATATTTATATGTCGGGTTGGTTCGGATTTTTTTACTCAATACCAACCCAAATCAAACCAAACCATGTCGGATTTTTTAGTCGATTTGGTGCGATTTTTCGGTTCGGTTTATACAGCCCTAACAGCAAATATCATCCCATAAATTGAAACGACAAAGTATTATATTGCCGACGTGGATTTTTCAACTATTTGTTTCTCGTCACAAAAATAAAAATAAGAAGTTGCGTTGTTCCCTGAATGGACACTCGACTATATAGGAGACCTGGTCTTATGCCCTATTATATTGGGTACTGTGGGCTCATGTTTGATGTTTCCTTTCCATCTAAATGAAAACATACTGTTCCTTAATTATGCCTACAAAGGGGATTTTTCTACAACTTGTTGCCCTTTAGCTCGAGTTAGTAATGTCCCCACCTATAGTCAACAACTTAATTAATTAGTTGATTATATTAATATTTTCCTTTAAAAGGTTGCTAGTTGGTGGCTTGGCTGGGGATTTATGTTATTCATAGAAAATCTTAGTATATGGTTTACTTACGTAATATTCCACGTTGTTAATATATAAATTGTATATTATGTGATGTCTCTCCGTGTATTTTGCTGATGAAATTCCATAATTTGCTTGTATTAGTTGGCACTTCTTTTAGGATTTCTTTAAAAGTGAGTTATCTTCCTTGTCAAAGGTTCATGAATCGTGTTTCTGAAAAGCTTTTGAAATTGTGGGTATCAGGGCTCACATAACAACCGCAGAATATATTAATAGGATCAGGTCAACCGCATAATCAACTAATATGGATTAGATTGTCAACATAAGACAGGACAAATTTAGATTGAGCAAGGGTAGTCCGGAGCACAAAGCATCTTGCATTCACGTAGGGCACGAAATAAACCGCACCTCAAGAGGATGTGATGTAGACGGTCTACCGTAATGGAAACATTAGTGGCTGCTTCTACGACTTGAACATATGACTTATAAGTCACGATGATGCAACTTTGTTGTTGCTCCAAGACTCCTCTTTCGACAAAATTAGATTGACGGGAGAAAATAGTTGAGCGGAAAAGAAGGAAAAAAAGAAGAAAAGGAACACCCTATTCCCATTTTTGTAAGTTTTGCAAGTAGTTTTGGGTCAACGGGGCTTCATTATGCATCTTGAAGCAGGCAATACTTTGGCGTTTGGACAATATATAGCTGAAGTTAAAGTAGAAGAAGAGTGTACCTGGAAATTAAATTGTATGTGAATACGAATTTTACTTAGAAAAAAAAAATTAATGAATAAAAATCATTATACGATAACAATAACAACAACATACCAAATGTGATTTCACAAGTATGGTCCACATTGGGTGGTAACTTTTTTATTGACTCGGTTTATTTTAACCTTTCTGTACTTAGACTCAACCCAGCCATTTGAAAACTGTAATCTAAATTGATGTTAACCGGATATGCAATAAACAATTCTTAAGTGATTGCAACTAGTAAGAAAGCAAGATAAAATGGGGACACTGGTTTTCCTTAGTAGCATCACATTGGAGTCACGAAGTCAAAAAGGAACTTTGGCTGTTATAATTTATCACTTAGCTGAATTGAAAATGCAATAAAAACACATCCTCATGTCCAATTAATCAAAGCCATTACATGCTTAATCACGTGCTTTTGGATAAGGTCATAAGGCAAGAGCTGATGTGATCCTTTGAGTTAACAAAGAATCAATCGAACTACATGATTAGATCTATAAGTTGAACAATATGATTTCGACTTCTAACAAATAGACATATCTCATTGTGTAGAAATTGGAGTCAAGTGATTCCAAAACAAAACGAGCTATTGGATATTAAATTATAAATATAACTATTTACTCGGAGGACGAATTAATTTGGTAATAAGCGAAATAGTCTTGAAACTTGGACGAACAATGAAAAGACTCCAACGTAATAAAGATCAACATAGGTTCTTCAATTTCATCATATTCCCATGAAGAAATTTTCAAGCGAAAACTAAAATTAGTGAAGAAAACGAAATCAAATAGTTTATTAATAATTTGTTCAAGTACCTCCATAAGCTGAGTGAAGCTTGATACAAGTATATTACTATAATTTTCTGAATTTTCCATGTCTACAAATATTACGAAAGTATAGCACCAAGTGGGATATATTTGATTGAAAAATGATGAGAAAAAGGGGTAGAAAACTGGGGAGAATATTCAGGTGTTGTATGGCAACAGGGGATAACTGCCAAAACTATGGTCATAAGGGACAGCTTGATTAGAAGACAACCCTTCACATCCTAATTCCTTTTTGCTCTTCTGCATTTTCAGTGCTTCGAATGCCTTTGCTCTCTGCAACATAAAAAAATCCATTTACTCTTCAATTCAGTACGAGAAAATGAGGTTTTTTATGATGATTTATTTAGTCGTCACAAAAGTAAGTATTTTGTGCACAGAATAGTAGGGATATTAGTAAATTGTCACCGAAAATAATATTTTAGTGACGAATATAAATTTTTACTAAAACTAGAAAAATTACCTG
Organism: Nicotiana paniculata; assembly: GCA_005239505.1. Classification (NCBI taxonomy): domain Eukaryota; kingdom Viridiplantae; phylum Streptophyta; class Magnoliopsida; order Solanales; family Solanaceae; genus Nicotiana; species Nicotiana paniculata. The sequence continues at coordinate 12,738 of ML305791.1, read as the reverse complement.
CATTGACACGGGAATGTCCGATTCTGAGTTGAAGTCGTAGTATGAGCTTGCTGCTGTAAGTTTCATGGAAAGGAACTGAATCCAACAAATTCGAATCAATCAATTTATTTGTTCCCTTTTTTATTCAACTAAGAAAAGGAAGACACTCATTTTTTATATTTTGGCGAACTTACCTCTACTTGATTTTGCAAGGATTGTACGTAATTAATTATTTCATCTAACATTCCCGCCATGCCCATTGTCTGCCATTTGATCAAAATGGAAAGTTATTAGTATCATAATTCTGCTCTCTTTGTCCTTGTGAGTAATGACATTTTTGACAGAAAATAACACTGCATTATTAATTAAAAGAATTCGATACCTTGTAGCATCCTGGAACAATATCTTGCAAGCACCGAAGTTTTTCATTTATTTTTCCTCTTCTAACCTGAACCAGAAAAAATGCATTAGTCATCAATATGTTAACGGATTCGAGTCGTAAAATAAATTATTGAATTAAAGTAAGTTGTCTATATTACAGTTTACACTTCAGGTAAACTGTCCATAAACACAAGATGTTTTATACATCAAACTGTCTTTTTTAGTCATTACTATGTTAATGGAAACTACTGTATTGGGTAGGTAGATGAATTACCCTTTCTGCTAAGCTGTGACTATCAGTAGCTTGGCCTCTTTTGGCTCTAACATGGACCACTTCCTTTGGTTTCTCTTCTTCCTTTTTATCACTACTTTTCACTCTGTTTCCTCTTCTTTTACTCTGTAAATCAAAAACCAATTTCATGCATCAGATATATGACTGGGAATAAAACATACAAAATTGACAATTCGAATAAAAAATTTTAACTTACACTTCTTTTAGTTCCATTAGCAGAAACTGCAGGGGATGAATATGCTGAACTGCTTTCTGGTGTATCAATTGTTTTCCTCTTTTTGCTTTCATTAATAACCATATCGCAAGGTACTACTGAGGCATTAATCTTGTCATCTTGTTGAATCTTTTCTTGAAAATATTCCAGTAAATTTCCTGGAAATTCAGCTACTTGAGTGAAAATATTTTCATGGGAAAATTCCATTGAGCTCTGTAAATTGAAGCTTGACAATTCAGAGGAACAAGGGTTGATTATCTCTGGAAACTGGTTCATGAAATCCATACTCGAATCAATATTAAATAAAGAAAATGGTGAATTGATAAAATGATCAGCCATAGCAACTTGAGTTTTTTTTTTTTTTTTTTAAATGGTCTTTACGAGGGATGCTAATTTGTGTGTTTTTTTGTAATGATAGAGAGCCTTGTTATGACTGCTTTATATATATAGAACATGGGGTATGAATTTTTATTTTTCTTTATTAAAGAATGAAAAAGTGAAGCATTTTTAAAGTCCACGTGTAATTTTAGGCTTCTATGGTTTTGTTCCCCTTGTTGGATTATATTCAGGAGATATATCCAATTACACTGGTCCCAGCTTCAGGCAGTGGTTTCCAATCAGCAAATTATTGGCAATTTAATTGAGAACCCCCCAAAAAATAAAAATAACAAATATTTTTTTAATTGGAAGTCATGGACAAGTAACTCTTTGGGATAGCCCTAAGCTTAATATATTAATGAAATACGGATGGGGCACACTCATCCATATCGACTATAGATGCTATTGGAGGTCTAATTCGAAATCACCTCGGAGATTGGATCGTGAATTTCTCAAGGAACATACCATGCAACACTTCAGTTTCAGCAGAACTACACATTGATACAAAGGCTTAGAGTAGCTATTCAACTTAATCTAGCACCAAGTGGATTTAGACGCCAAGGAGGTAATCACTATGTTAGATTGTGACAATATAATATATGCTAACATGCTTCTTGATTGCAGGCACCTTCTACTGAAGCTACATAACCCAACAGTACAACATGCGTACAGAGAACAAAATAGGGTAGCAGATCAACTAGCAAAAGCAGTCAGCAGTTTGAAAAGCAAGTTTATCCTACAAGTTTTTGAAGCGTCCCCACTTTTTGTAACCAACTTTTGGAAGGTGATAAACAAGGGACAACAATTACACGCTCAATACCATCAGCGAGATGCGTAATAGAAGATCGTGATGCAGTATCAGTTTTAAGGAGCAACAAGGCATCGCACGCTGGAAACAGTGTTGTACACCAACCACTATCAAACTCATTCTATTGTTGTGATGATAGTTTCATTAGGAATATCACAAACAATATAGATACTAATAGCAATCATTTAGTTTGTAATATAGTGCAACCTGGGCACCACTCTCTCTGTACGCATATGTTTTAATTAATACAAATTATCTTTCTAACAAAAGAAAAACCATTTGATATGGCCGAGTTGGTTGAGTATGAAACTTTTTCCACTTGCATATCTCTTTGGTCGAACCCGTCTCATGGGACTTGGTGCGATCAATCCTCCTACGTTGTTTGTGAACAGAAGCAAGATTAATTTACCATATATGCACCTGAAGGGTAGCGGCTGCATTTTTCCTGTTTAACCAAAAAAAAGTCATGGGCAAGTAAAGAAGTAGTTTGGTGGGCTAGTGCTTTTTAAAAAAAAACAATTATTAACAGGTTCAGAGTATAAAGATCAACATTTAAGTTGTGACATGTATTTCTAATTTTTAGAAAGGGGAGAGGGACAAGAAGGTATAGGCAGTATAGTATTAAAGTTATAGAAAGTATAGTATAATGTGGTATGAGTTGAATTAAAGTTTTGGAAAAGGGACTAGGATAAGACATAATAAGAGATTGAGAATGATATGTGTGCAGTTCATTTGATTAATAGTAATCAGTATCAAAGTGGTTGATTGGAGATGGGACAGTACTCATTATCAAAAGAGAATTATTTTAAGATCTGTTGATCTCAACATTAAATGAACTAATCCTAAAACTGGTGGAAAGTCTAGAGACCATGTTGTTAATCACTATTTTCACGGCATAGGACCTGCGGGTTCGGCCGAATCAAGTAACTTTGCTCTAATCTCTATATTTATCTTAAAAAATTCATTGAATATGTATAAATCGTTAATTTAGAAACCAGTAACATAAACAAACTAAAATTCTAAACTCACAAACATCAAATTGTGACTCTCTAAGTATATCATCATTACCTTTCTGAAGTTAATTGGTTGGTGACTGTTAATCTGCACTACCTCACAGCTAAAATGACATTTCAATGAATGTGCACGAGCATCATAAAAAGTACCAGAAACCATGTTATTGGGATGCAGAGAGGAAATATATGATTGATTGTAAGTTGTAACCGTTGGGAAAAATTAGTATAAAATTGAAACGATAAAAGAAAGATTCTACGTAAAAATAAGATGCAATTATACACAAACTCAGATAAATGGTCCAAGATTCATTGTAACAATTTGAGGTGACTTGTGTACATCTCTTTTTTTTTTTTCATCTTCTCAAAATATACCGTAAAAGAAACTACAAGTAATAAATAATTTCTTAATAAGTAAACATAATCATCCTCTAAAAATTGTGTCACATTTTTTCGCTTCCAAGAGTAAAGTAGAATATGTGGTTTTCAAACTATATTCTTGCAAAAAAAAATTAAAAGTAGTGTTCTTTTTTGTTTTTATGAGGTATTGTCTTCGAGTATCTATGTTTTAAATAATTCTTGGAGATAATTTAACTTAAGTATTTAGCCAAACCAATCATCATAACAAGAAACTATACGCTAGCGATGATGGAAACTACATAATCAAAATTCATATCAATAACAATTTTTAATTATAACAATAAAGTCCTAAAATTATTTTTATTATAATAAAGTAAATGAATTATATGTGAGTTGCTCAGAAAAATTAAACTAATTGGAATATTGATTTATGATAGATTACTTGACATGTTAACAATTTGCCCCTAAGTAATTGTCAAGTCAAAAATAAAATAATTTTTTGAATATAAAAGACAGTTTAAGGCATTTAAATGAAAAATTACATAGAAGTCGTTTAATTATAGAAACATGACAAATCCAACTTTGCCTAAAATATGGATAAGCAAAAGTTTTTTGCGCGATGATCCATATTATTACAAATCCAACTCAACTCACTTCTATACTCGACCCAAATGATTGATTTTTGGTAATATTTTCTGTATATTTACATATTTCAACTATCTTATTAAAATTAAAAAAATTGTAATTTTACCGATTCAGAAAATAAAGTTCCATGACCATGCTATAAAGTAATCCTAAAATTCTAAACGGGGAAAATATTTAAGAAAATGGTAAATACCCGATTGAAGAGGGAAACAAAGATAAAATTTGTCGATTCCTTGAGCATCGTCAAAGCTGGAATAGCTCAGTTGGTTAGAGCGTATGGCTGTTAACCATAAGGTCGGAGGTTCGACCCCTCCTTCTAGCGTTCTTTTTCATTTAGAGCTAGAAATTTATTACTGTTCATCTTGAAATCGATTTTCGAAAACCGCTTTTCAATTTTGTCAGTTGATCTCTTTGGTTTTCGTCTATAGAGTCGATTCCGTTTCTTCTATCGGAGAATTGCAAGTAAAAAGAAGCCCTAGAGACCTTTACGCTCTGTTCTTGCCATTGTTAAGGTAACACTCGTAGTAGTAATTATCGCTTGCTACTTGCTGTGCTGTAAATAAGCGTCAACTCGAATTACATGTGAATGGATTGATAGAGAAATTGTAACATAGTTTATTTCTGATAAGAAAGGAAAAAATGCATGGATGTTGATGATCAGTGGTTCAATTTCATATTATCTGCATATAGAGAGGAAAAAAACAATATCTTTCCTTGAGGGTATATCGAAAATAGCCCCTCTATCTTCGAGGCATGAGTAAGGTCTGCGTACCCACTGTTATTTTTGTTGTCAGAGAGGGAAAAAAATGCAATTTTTATTATTATTTCAGTAGTGCCCAATCTTAATTTGATCTGCTTAATGTGCATATTTGAATTTCCTTTGAGCTTTTAGTTGGCTTTTGGCTATAAATGAACTCATGAAGGATGATGATATAACACATGCATGTATTTGTGGTTGTTTCATGTTATTTTTCTGGACCGAAGGCATCATATATTTGCAGGTTTTAGTTTGGTTTAATATAGTTCTAGTTTAACTATAATTGGCACAATAGGAGAACAATTAAACCAAGACTATTTGGTTAAAATGGGTTCTGACGGTTCTGTGGAAAGGGATGGCTCTGAATTTTTAGATTCCGTTCCAACTGGAATCAAGTTCAACATGATCAAAGGCATGAAGGCTGAACACATGCATCTATTTGTGTTTGTTTCATTTTAATAAGCTTCAAGATCATTCCATTATTTTTCTGGACTAAAACATGTGCATCATATATTTGCAGGTTTTAATTTGATTTAATGCAGTTATAGTTTAACAGTAATTGGGGCAATAGGAGAACAATAAAAACAACTGGTCTATTTGGTTAAAATGAGTTCCGTGGAAAGCGATGGCTCTGAAGGGGCAGCAGCTATAGATGACTGTGAAGATAACTATGACAGCCAGGATAGTGCTGACGAAGAAGAATTTGAAGGTTTTTCTGTTAATTTATTACCAGCCGATAATTATGAATTACTTGCTGAAAGAAAGAGAAAAGCTTTAGCTGATTGCCAGCATAAACAAACCAAAAAGAAACGTGAAGAGGAAGCTATTGTTGGTGCTAGTTTTGATGAAATAATGGAAGCCATGAATTCTAGAAGTAAAAGGAAACGCAAAAAGGATAAACGAGTGGGAAGGCCAAAAGGATCCAGAAACAAGGTAAATCTTGAGGCCAGAAAGTTATTAGGGGAAGCCACTCTTTTCTATGCTGCTGGTAAATATACAGAGGCATTGAAACTGTTACATGAAGTTATTCTGCTAGAACCTACACCTGATGCATATCATACACTTGCTGTTGTATATGATGCTATTGGTGAAAAGAGAAAGTCCATGTATTTTTATGAACTTGCCGCTTTAGTTATGCCACGTGACACCTCATTATGGAAGCTGCTTCTCTCGTGGTCTTTAGAACAAGGGAATGCTGCTGGTGTGAATAAGTATCTCCCTAAGGCAATAGCTGCAGAACCTGAAGATATTTCACTCAGACTCCTTTCTGCATCCCATTACCTTGAGCTGAAAGAATATGAGAAAGCTGCCAAGGCATATGAAAAAGTATTTCAACTTCTTCCGGACAATATTGAAGCATACATATTGGCAGCAAAGTTGTACAAGCAAATTGGTAAAACTGAACATTCCCTTGTCATGCTGGAGGATTATCTTAAATATCACACAACGGATGCTGATCCAAAAATTATTGATATGCTGGCAAATATATGCATTGAAAATGGAGATTATGCTAAAGCTCTTCAACATATTGAAGAATGTTTTATGGGGAGAGAATGGCCATTGAATCTAACAGCAAAAGCAGGAATCTGCCATATTTATCTTGGAAATCTTAGTAAAGCTGAAACCTTATTGAAGGCTTTTGGGCTAGAAAATGCAAATGCTAATGTTGATTCAGTTGTTGAAATTGCAGACACATTGAAGATTCTTGAGCACTATGAATATGCTTTACATTACTATTTGATGCTAGAACGAAACCAGGGAGTTGGTGATGGAATCTTGAATTTGAAAATTGCACAATGTTACCTGTCATTGGAGAAAAAGGAAGAGGCAATCCGATTCTTCTACAAAGCTATACATTCACTTGAGGACAATGTTGAAGTGCGAATAAATTTAGCCTCTCTTCTTCTTGAAGAAAAGAAGGAAAATGAAGCCATATCATTGCTCTCTCCACCAGTTAAAGATTTTGGGGCAGATTCATGCAGCAAGAAGTCTAAGTTTTGGTGGTATGATGAGAAAGTAAGATTAAAGCTTGCTAAGATTTATCAGACTAACAATATGCTGATGTATTTTTTCCCCTGGTTAGTCAATTAATCACCTCTGAAACAACAGAGGAGCAGGTTTCTAAAAAGAAAAAGCTTTCAACGAGTGAGCTGATTGAAAGAGCTAGAGTGTTGGAAAACAATCAGGTCGACAACCTATTTCAGAGATTTAAACCAGCAGTTACTGCTGCTGAGCGTGAAAAAGCCACTAGAGCAAAGAGGCTCCTTCAACGGAGATCAAATTTGAAGGAGGAAATGAAATTGAAAGCATTAGCTGCTGGTGTGGACTGGCAAAGTGAAGAATCAGACGATGAATGTTGGCCAAAGAAGAATAAGAAACTTCCAACTCCTCAGCTCTTAAGAGATGAGGAAAATCATCAGCTTGTTATTGACTTGGCCAAAGCGTTGGCGTCTCTAGGGAGACATGAAGAAGCATTGGATGTTTGTAAATGGATCATGCACTTTTCTTCCAATGTGTTATCTTCTGACAAAATTGAAGAGCTTACACTTCTTGGGGCTCAGATGACATACAATGTGATAGATCCTAGACGCGGGTATGATTTTATCAGAGATATTCTTCAGCGACATCCTAACAAAATATCAGTATGGAATTACTACTTTAAAGCACTATCCAAAATGGATATTTGTCGTCATAAGCATTCTAGATTCTTACGTAGAATTCGGGAAAAGGAGAAAGAATGTGTACATCCAATTATCATTTCAGGGCATCAGTTTAGCATGGGCAGCCTATATCAAGCTGCTGCAGAAGAATACCTACATGCCTACAAGCTTCTTCCTGATAGTTCATTTATTAATCTCTGTGTTGGGACTTCATTGATTAATTTAGCCTTTGATGTCAGACTTAAGAATAAGCATCAGTGTGTGGTACAAGGCATGGCATTTTTGTTCAAGTATCTAAAACTTTGTGGAGAGAGTCAAGAAGCATTATTCAACATAGCTCGAGCATATCATCATGTGAGCCTTGTGTCTTTAGCCGCTTCATATTATGAGAAGGTGCTTTCTATTCGGGAAAAGGATTATCCTATTCCCCAGCTTCCTTATGAAAGCCAACATCTCAGAGAAAATGGAAACTCAGGTTATTGCAGCTTGCATAGAGAAGCAGCTTACAACCTGCACTTGATCTATAAGACAAGTGGAGCATTGGATCTTGCACGACAGGTTTTGCGTGATTATTGTACTTTATGAGGTTATTCATCTAAGTTACAAGAATGAGGTGAAGTCTTATTCTGTTTGCTCCTTTTATGTTTGATGAAGTGTTATTAATTCTTTACCAGACATGGTTAACAGAGAGTTTTATCTAATAGTAGTAGTATATATTACCAGATTTTGATTCAGTCATTGTTTGTGTTATTGTTAGAAATATGCACACCATCCACTATATTTCACATACTCCTATTTATTTTTTTCCTGAGCATTCTTTCCCTTCCCAATAGCTTCAACTGTTAACAAAAAGTGGTATTTCCTTTTCTTGTCCTGTTGGCTAGTGAAGAGTTGGATGTGTCTCTAGTGAATTGTAGATGTGAAGTCCGGGAGAGTTCATTAGGATCTACAGACAAAAAGATCTTTGTAATTTCTGGTGCATTTAAGTATTTGATTGATTGGATATATAAAAGAATCTTAAGATATACAGTATGAATTATTATCATGAAATTAGCTAAGATCAATCAGTCAGTCACCTCCTCGTGACTCCATTATGTTTGATACTACTAGATGTAGGGAATATAAGTACATAAATATATGCTGATGCCTTACTGCTGGACGTCCCAGTGTTTCTTTCATCTCCATTTTTATTTTTGTTATTTTTCTCACTCACCATTCTAGACATGTGATGTACTGTAAAACTACATTAAAAAAGTAGACGGCTCATTTATTTTTTTTATTTTTTTTTTGGGGAGGCGGGTAGGGGTGCAAAATGGGGTAGTCTCTCTTCTCTTCATTTTGCATATCTAATTTCTGAAAGTACTAGCATAATTAGTGTCTGTTACTTGAGTTCTTTTAATCGTTTGGTGAAAACACATATAGGTAAAGGTTTCACACTAAGACGCGCATCATCTCTTCTCTGTTCCTTTTCTTTGTTCGGTTTGAAGTGAGGGATCCCTTGATTGCATTTTCAGTTGCTTGACTGTAAAGATAGACTTTCGAGTATCACTTAGTCCTCAAAGCATCATAATCAATTTTAGTGGTAGTGCATCCCTAATATTGTGACGATCCGGAATTCTCACCTTCAGGATTGTGATGGCACCTAACATTTTACTTGCTAGGCAAGCCAATGTTAGAGAACCGTTAAGTCAATTATTATCCAATTCAGTAAATAAAATTAATTAAGCAAAAATGAAGTAAACTGAGTGCGAAATAACATAAATACCCATAATATTTACTATAATTCGGATCAGGAGTCACAATTCACGAGCTTCTAGGATTTTCTACAAACAGAGTCCGAAAGAAATACAACTAATTTGAACGAAAAGAAACAGTAAAAAATAAGGGAAAATAGAAGGGGACTTCAAGGTCTGCTGATGCCAGCAGATCTACCTTGAGTCTCCACTGAACAAATCCGAGCTGCTACGTCTCTCGATCAGCTGGGACCAATGCCAAAATCTGCACAAGAAGTGTAGAGTGTAGTATGAGTACAACCGACCCCATGTACTCTGTAAGTGCCGAACCTAACCTCGATGAAGTAGTGACGAGGCTAAGACGGATCACTCACACTACAACTTGTAAGCAGTATATAATAAAGACAAAAGGAAATACAGAACGAAATAAGGCATTCAATTGAAAATAATAGCTACAATTTCAGGAAATAAGCCTGTGACGTTTAGAATTACCAGTCCTTAAAGTCCAGATGAAAATACCGTAAAACTAACATAGCTCAGGGAAATAGAAACACATAGGTTATTGCGGCACGCAACCCGATCCCACCGTATATCACATAATTCTCTCTTATTTCCTCTTAACAACAATGAATTTTATATATGTGTGTGTGTTCGTGTTGTGGCGCGCAACCCGATCTCACCATATCACAATATTAGTATCATAATTTACCCTTATTTCACTGAAACAACCCACCCTTATTCCATCTGTTGCGGCGTGCAACCCGATCCCACCGTACAGTACAAATTCACCCTTATTCCACCATATCAATTCACCCTTATTTCACCTGTTGCGGCGTGCAACCCGATCCCACCGTACAGTACAAATTCACCCTTATTCCACCATATCAATTCACCCTTATTTCACCTGTTGCGGCGTGCAACCCGATCCCACCATATCAATACCAATTACTCAATGTGCACAGTAAAGTTAACAATTTGATTCAGGAACAGTCTGGAAAAGTCTTTAAGATCAATAGATACCAAACTGAACCAAATAGGAAACCTTGTACAACATGGGAATCTACATAAGTAATACTACAAAGCGAAACCAGTCCAGAAATTTGACAACTAGAAGGTGCAAATAAACCAAATTAAGCAAATAACAGGTGATCATGAAACTATGAAAAAATCTAACATCATTAACAGGAGAAGACATTGATTAACATGTAGCAATTAAGCATGAAAAACATTTAGAACATATAACAGTTAAGATAGGGAAAGAGATAATTAAGGAAAAATGGAAAATAAGGGAAAATAGATAATTCGGTGGCGCATAAGCACTCGTCACCTCGCATTTACGCCGCTCACATGAAATTCAGATAACACATAGTTTGAGGGTTCCTAATTCCCTAAAGTCAAGGTTAACCACGACACTTACCTCGCTCCAAGAATCACTCAATGCTCAACCACAACTTTTCCTCTAAAATCCGCCTCCAAACAACTCGTATCTAACCACAATTAACTCAATAATATCAAATATTGCTAAAGGAATCAATTACAATGCAAAAATTTTAGAGTTTCCAAACTTTCCCCCAAAAAGTCAAAAATCGACCCCTGGCCCGCTTGGTCAAAATTCGAGGTTCGGACCAAAATCTATTTAACCATTCACCCCCAAGTCCGATTATGTAATTAGTTTCGGAATCCGACCTCAAATGGAGGTCTAAATCCCCAATTTGCAACCCCCCCCCCCCAACACACACACAATTCTTCATAAATCCCTAGTTTTCTACCATGGAAGAACAAAGATTAGGGCTAGGAATTAATGGCTGATATTAGAAATGAAAGAAAATGAGTTAATGTAAAGACCCGTAAACTTTTCTTGTTTAAAATAATGCCCGAATGAGTCCCCGAGTTATTTTTACTGTGAAAATTTTTAAAATGGACCTAATTTGAGTAAAAAGTACCCCGGGACTTAAAGAATAAAATTTTCCAGAAAGTAGGCGTTATGCGACGCACTTATGCGATCGCATAACGTGTATGAAGACCGCATAATGGTCGCATACACGGGAAGATCACTGCCCCATTTGAGGACAACTATGCGGTCCAATAAGCGACCGCATTTCGATTCTGCGGACCGCATTGTTGCCCTTTGATTTTTTGGATCGAGGTTATGCGACGCCTTATGCGATCGCATAACATGTATGTGGACCGCATAGTGGTCGCATACCTGGGCAGATTGTTTTCGATTTTTGCCCACGTGGAGGGCCATTCTGCGGACCGCATGTCAGGAATGCGATCGCATTCCTAACCGCATTCTTGTGTCGGGCTCCTATTTTTCTAATTTTTCAAACCCGACCCCAGTTCATTAAAACACCCATCCCCTTCATTTTTAACTGATTTCTGAGCAAAATAGAGAGAAGGGAGAGAGGGATTCTTGAAAGAGAAAGTTCTTCTTCATCAAAAAAAAAAATTTGATTCTTCAAAGTCGCTCAAGCCCGGAATCTATCGAGTTAAGTGTTATCTTCTTCACTCAAAGAGGTAAGTCTCCACCCCATTTTTTTCCCAAAGTTCTCAGATTTTAATTAAGAATAAAACACATAGGATGGTTCTTGAAAATGGAGGTCAAACCCATGCATGCATGTGAGTAAAACTTCTTAATCTAGCAAAAAGGGAAGAGGGTTGGGGTAAAATTCACAAAGAAGGGGTGGTAATCTAATGGGGTCGCCTAGCGTTCGATAAAATGCTTAAAAGAGTTCGAATTGTATGCATGATTTCCAATTCTGAGTTGAATATGTTTAATTGTGAACTAGATTGACGGTACTAGTCGGTTCGGTGATTTGTGAGTAAAAGTTAAAAAGGAATTTCGACCCCAGGTATGTATGGCTAACTTTAACCTTTGTTGAATCCTCTTGTTGGGTCCGAGCATACGGTATGTGTACCTTGTTTGAAAATATGTGAATTGATTGTTCAAACGTGTTGAGACGTAAGATTCTATTCTCTGATTGTCCTAGTTGATTGTCATACTACCGTGCTATATGAGATTGTGAAAAGTGTTTTGATGTGCCTATCTTATTATGTGCAAAGCTCGTAAATTCTCGATGGGATCTGTCACACCCCTATTCTACCCCCCAAAGATATGTATGTTATTAAGGGTTGTTGTGGGTTAAAGAGTTTTTCCAATTAAAGTGGCAATTTTGAAATAGGGATTATTTTATTGCTCAGAGTCGCCACTTGGAATTAGTTTTTGGGTGTTCCAAGTCACCTTTTTATTTGAATCCCTAATCAAAGGAAGATTTGACTCTCTTTTCATTGGTCCGCAAAAAAAATAAAGTTCGGGTAAGGAATTCTGTTGACCGGGAAGAAGGTATAAGGCATTCCCCGAGTCCCGTGGTTCTAGCACGGTTGCTTTGTTGACTTAAACGTAGCTTAAATTAATTCTGAATAAACTGTGCTTTATTAGTTTCTGTATTTTACTTGTTCGCTTTTACTTCTTGATTATTAGATTTATCAAGGAAAGTAATTTTTGGATAAATTACGTTGTC